>CM076570.1:504262449-504500883 GCA_034641835.2 Pinus albicaulis | reverse complement strand
TATAACAGTAAACCCCCTTCAACCACCCGTGGTTGCTACTGAAAGCATTCCTTTGACTGATCTTGACTATAAAATTGCAAACCCTATTATTGAGTTTAATTTGCTAGATATACGCAACTGGTGTTATGAAAAATATCTAGACGAAGATGATATTCCAATTTGGGAAACCCATTTACCCAAGTATATAGTCCCATTGACTCATCCTGGTCAAGAACTCGTCAAACTGTGTCAAAACTACTATGAGCCAGATCAAAGAAATATAATAAACATAGAAAAAGAAATACTTTTTTTCCATTACACCCCAGTATATTAATCAAATTCTACAATTGGAACATGATCCCCAAGGAGTCCTCTTGTCTATAGAGGCCTTAACTCAGTTATACCTTGGCCTAGATTTCCCTAAAAGGTTCATGATCTTTCATAATTTTATGCCTTCTCATGTTGATATTCCAAAGATAAATCCTCCATACTCCACAACTAAATTTCCCGAAGTTTCTAGACATATTATCTCTATGCTATATTTTATCCTTGTATATTTTACAGATGAGTATACTACTGAATCTATTCTTGGTTTCTTGTCCACCATGTCTCTTGGTAAAAATCCATCAGTCATCTTTGAATTTGCTGGTTTCATAGTAGATACCATCCACTACCAGTTGACTGAATTACCCACAAAAGGAGTATTTAGATATACTTCTTATCTTTTTCATTTGTTCCTATTCTTTAAAGCAGACAAATTTCCAGTCACTTTGCAAAAAATGGATGTAGAGGGAAAACCTTTGTCAATTATTTTTTTGACTTCATTGTTGAAAAAAAAATGTAATTATTTCACCCATTTAGAGTTTTCAGAGCTATTTTTTCATCCAGTAATGACCATATTGAATAAATTAGAGTAGCCAAGGATCAGTGAAGAAATGAAAAGAATTTTACAGCTTTCAGAGCAGAAAAAGGGTGGGGATTGGTACCTCTATGAAAAAAAAACTAAATTAAGGATTTTTGGGTCTAACTTGTTAGCCTACAAGTTTCCCAAGCATGTGTGTATGAGAATTTTTGCATTAAAATATATTAGACATATTCTCAATTCAGATTCAATTAACTTTACGACAGCCAAGAAGAAAACCCAATTTAAGTTAAAAAATCAAATTGGTCCATTTATCTGCAGCCACAGAGATGTTGAAAAGGAAGTGACAAAGAAGCTCTTAGAATTCAGATTTGAAGAGAGTTTTCTGTGGAATTATGATCCACAAGGGATCTTAAGCAAACTAAGGGTCAAATGTAAATTAACACCCTTTATCCATGAGTCAAAGCCTGAAATAGAAAATTTTCCAATCAAATTGAATGGATTGAAAACACCTTGACAGAGGCAGCAAGCCAAAAAGATACAGCACAAGCATTGGAAGTTGTCAAGCAGCCAGAAACATCAAGTAAAAGAGTCAGGGAAGAAGGAGGTTACACAAAAGAGACAACAACTGAGACTAAATTTAAAATAATCTATAACAAAAGGGCTAAGCTCAGTTCAGTTGATAAGGATAAGGTAACAATTGATATTGATGAAACAGATGCTCTAGTGACCAATGATGATAGAGCAACAACCATAATCAATGAAACACTTATGGAAATTCAAAAGGAAAAACAACTAAACCAGAATCACACACAGCTGATTGAGAAACAACACAGCATGGAAGCCTCTTCCTCATAGCCAACTGAGGAAAAGGACTTGCACATCAAAGAGAAGTACAAGAAAATTAAGCAAAAAAATAAAGAGATAAAGACAGAAATATACTCTCAATTCTTGAAACAGAAGCCTAGAAATCAGAATAGATTATTATCAGCATTTGATTATTCCATCAATAAAATCATGATGTCATTTTTATAGCCTACTGCTTCAGCACCCAAAACAGTCTCAGACTATAAAAAGGTGGACCTTGAGGTAGACACAGAGAATATTCATGAGCTGGACCAGATTGATTTCCACAGACATACCTCTGAAATGTTGTATTCTACAGTGTCAACCAAAGCAATGAGTGCCAATAAACTTCAAAATACCATACTTAATATGCAAGATCAGATGAATATGGATAAATCATCACTTTATGCCAAGGACCTAAGGATCAAAGTCTTAGAGGAACTAGTTTTACAGGTGGGATATGATCCCTCAAACATCCAAGCATAAGAAATATTGGTCAAGAAAAAGAATGAAGACATAGCAGCTTTGAGGAAACAACTCAAGCTTCCTCAAAGTGAGAATCCACAAAAAAAGGAAATCCTCCATGATCAAAGTGAAAAAGAAGAAATGATGAAGCTCATACTTAAATTGACAGCTCAAATTAAAGAGATGGAAACCCAAATCGACAAACTAGTCCAAGAAAGAGAGACTGAAAAAGAGCCAGAAATTCCTACAATTCCTACAGTCATCCTAGTGATTACTACAACAGTGCCTTCTACTTTAGGAGAGAAATTAGCACCAAAGGGCCCAGTGGCAACTGCAATGCCAGTGACTTTAGCCACCATGTCAGCTACATAATCTTCTACCACAAATGTACAGCAAAAAGATGAAGCCAGCTAGATTTTCAAAGCCATAGAAGAGATGTCTTTAAAGACAGATGAAATAAACAAACTAAATAAGATGATTGAAAATCTTGAGAGTGAAAACAATACATCTCATATCAATGCCAAAACTCATGAGCAGAAAGCAATCAGATTGGGAGAGCAGCTCAAGAATTTACAAAAAGAATTGACTTTCATCGAGTAGATCTCATACATTAAAAATCATCTCTAGACTAACATAATTGAAGCCATTCATAAGCAACGGCTTTCAATTCAGCTTATATATTAGCAGAAATAATTGTTATTAGCAGCCCAAACAGAGATACAAAAGACAAAGGATGAGTTGACTGATAAGCCTTCACAAGCTTTAAAACTCATTACATTTCTAAATAGCAAGAATAGGGAGGAACTTGAAGAATTGCAAGTATTACAAAAGACAGAGACAATCTTGCAAATCAGGAAGGTTGTCACTAAAAAGAGTTTAATGAACAATCTTGAAGAAAAGCGTGAAACAATGAACCTTGCCATAACTAGACTTATGGTAAAGTATACAATTTTAAGACAGAGAGGCTTACCAGACATACATGTTTTCAATGAGAAACTTATTCCACAAAAGGACTATGACAAAAAGATTAGGGAATTTTCTAAAGAGCAAGTAAATAAGACACTAGCACAAGGCACTCCTACAGGAAAATTTTTATTTCATTATTTTGAGGATTTATTCTTTCTACAACATAAAATTAAGCACCTCTTTGTCATCAAGCCTACTTTTGCAAGATATGAAAAGGCTGATGAAAACTTCAGGAAGATGAAAAATGTCCAAATTCCAAAAGCAGAAGAGTGGCAAACTTTCACAGATTTGATGTAAAGATAGAACGTAAAAATAGTGAAAAAATTACATAGAGACAGTCAAAAGAAAGATAAAATGAAAAGACACTTTGTTGATTTTTTACTGCTAAAAGATAATTTTACAACAGTAAAACAATAAAACTAATGGTCAAAGATTATCAATGTTAAAGAGTATCAGAGTTAAAGAGTATCAGCAGGAAAGTGTCTGAATGAAGGCAAGTCAAATGCATGAAAATATCTAACAGCCAACAAGCAGGACACATAGGCATCCAAAAGCTCCTTGTTAACAAAACAGTGCTATTTATTTTGGATAAAAGAATACAGCTTGTTGATTTGTTAAGCAACTGTCCCTTTTATTATGTAATGATATTTTCTTTTTCCTAAAGTAATTCCTAGAACTATTCTAGGATATTTGTAACACTTTTTGTATAAATACTTCAATTTCAAAAGTATTTAGTGTGGAATAAAATTGTTGGACTTACTATAGACATTTTTGTTGAACATTAAAGGCTATTGTGTGTTTGAATTCGAAGTAGCAGACTAGAAAAGCTAACTGGCATCATAATTTAGGATCCCTGTGATAAGCTGATGAGTGAAGTACTTCCTACTTGTCACTGTTTCCTTTTCTAAGTTTCATGCATTCATTTTATGTTTGTTCTGTCTGAATGTGTAACTAGGAGTATTACTACTAGATTAGTCAAGTGCTCCCTGTCTTTAACTAGTTGCCATTTTAATGTTTTCTTCTGATTTCTAGTGCAAGGAACCCTTAATTGCTCCTTCTCCCATTTGACCTCTGCGTTCTACTTCCATTTTCCGGAACATGGAGCACTTTATTTCAGTGAATAGATTTGGAAAATTAGTGAGATGAAGGAATTACGCAATTCCTAGGGTTTATGGTGGCTCATGCATGGAGGAATCAGTTAGAACTGAAGTGGAAAAGTTATGACAGAGTTGGAAGAGTAGTTACAGGAGTTGTTATTCAGTTTAACTCAGTTAATGGAGTTAAACTTATTTGAGCTAGTTGTATCTAGTCTAACTAAAAGATACACTAGTGAGAGTTAAGTGAATTAATTATTTAATCAATTCACAACTAATAAATATCTAACAACTGAACAAATACAACAGTTAACTACAATGCATGTCAGTTCCAGTGGAGACCCAGTGGAGAGATAGGTGAAAGGGTGAGATGGACTATCCGTTGTGACTATAGTGATGCATTCAATGCATCTGACACACGTTGGAGTTTCCAATGAGAATTGCGTGGTCAAGGAAAGGCCAATTAGAATTCATTTACGAGTCTTCTTCAGCAGGGATTCCGCAGTGGAGGCAGACTGTCAGGTGGCGAGAAATTAGTGCAAAAAGATGCAGATTTCTTCATGATAATGTGTGACGATTGTATTGTACTGAGAGCTTTATGTACTAAGCTTTGTATGATATTTTTACATGATCTCCATGATACACAATATATAATAGTTTGGATTTTTAGCTTCAGGCTTTCCCGTTAAACAACTGTGTTATGTGCGATTGTTTTTATTGCTTCATGTGTTTGCAATTGAGTTTTAAATTTCCACAAAATATTAACAGTGGAAGGATTTTGTATTTAGCAAGAAGATAAAAATTGTTATATTAGGAGAATATGGATATATACATGCATATGTTATATAATTTCTACAGAAGTTACGATTTTTGCAGGCTTCCAAATTTCATCTAAAAGAGGGGACCTTGGTAAAATTGTCATAGCTCTATCTCTGAGCATAAGATTGGACTTTTATAAGAAGTGGCCGAAATTACATAGACCTTAGTTTCTTGTTTATAAATTTTAGAGACGAATTAGGAAACAGTGACATGTGGAAGGCTGTACAAGTTTTCTCTACTTAACTAGTCCATAATTACATCATTGTGGGATATTCGACATAAATTTTCCTTGAAGCATCCAAAACAGGTTAGAAATGTGGCATTCGAAATAAGATTCATAGGGCTACTATAGGACCAAATTGCTGATATTGAAGATCCAAAATTACATAGATACATCAGTTTCAATATCAAGCTCCTCAAAAGCAAGAAAAAGGTGTGTACTTTTTTTCATATTTCATAAGTCTTGTTTGAAAAACTAGTTTGAAGTGATTCCAAGGGAATATTGAAACATAGATTTTAGTATTGGGTTCTAAAATACCAGCTAAGAAAATTTTAACACCCATTAAGCCCTCAAAAGGCTCTATTATGACTGAAGAAGAGGAAGAAGTGAAACATGACATATCAAAACTACAAGAGAAAGTGCACCAAATTTCGCTCTCGCAAAGAGTAACAAAAAATGAAATGGAAGTTTTGAAGAAAGGCGTGGAAGCTAAGATGGATGGTTTGAAGAAATGCGTGGAAGCTAATATGGATGGTTTGAAGAATGGCATGGAAGCTAAGATGGATTGCATGGAAGCTAGGATGGATGTCATGGAAGCTGGCATAGAAACTAATATGGATTACATGGAAGCTAAGATTGATGAAAATATTAAAGACAACTTGGAAGACATGAAGAATGATCTAAAAGTAGACATGAAAGGTTTGAAGGAAGGTTTGATAAGGTTGATACAATAAATTATTCCTAAGGGCGGAATTATGGTAGAGGAAACATATGATGAGAACAAAATAAATATTAATCGTGATATCATAAACTCTAATGTTGGATTCAAGACCCACCATATTCCAAATATCAATAGGAGGAATTTTTATGGCAAGGATCCTGTAACATGGATACTATAGATGGAGAAATATTTTTATCTCAATAATGTGAAAAGCACACAAAAGGTACACATTTCAACTTTATATATAGAAAAAAATACATTTATATGGTATCGATGGCTTTGCTCCCATAAAAAAATTGTCACTCTATCAATTTTTACGGAGGAAATGATAGCACATTGTGAGGATACAAAGGGCAACACCTTCTTTAGCCAATTGATAAATTTCAAACAAAAGGGTTCAGTGGTCGAGCACATTGAGGACTTCCAAAAATTGAATATAAGAATAGTTGATATTACAGAGGAACACAGGATTGATGTCTACACATTCACTTAAAAGGATAACATCGAACATGAGGTTTGAATTTGGTAACTTGATTCATTAGAGAATGCATTAAGGGTGGCAAGAAAAATTGAATGTAAAATTATGGCGAAAAGGAAGCCTACCACTCACATATATAAAGATGGAAGTGTTGCTACTCTTAGACTTCCACAACCTAGAAGGTTCATACCAAAACAATTGGAAGAAACAAGAGAAAAGGGGATTTTCTACAATTGTGATAGAAAATACCCTAAAGGTCATATGTGTGATGAGAAGAAATTATTTTACATATATTGTGAAGAGGAGAAAGAAAATCAACAAGAAACTTCAAAAGAAGAGGATATACACCAGGAAACAACCCTAGAGAAAGAAGAAATGGGTCCGACCATATCATGTAATGCATTGGCAGGAATTACAACTCCTCAAAATCTCAAGATAGAAGGACATATCAAGAAGAAAAAGGTAATAATGTTGATTGATTCGGGTAGTACCCATAATTTTATTCATTGTAAGGTAGCCAAGGAATTGAATTGCTTCCTATACCCAACACCAGAATGTCAAGTGATGGCTGCAAATGGAGGAACTATAAATTTCTCTCAAAAATGCCATAATATCAAGTTATCCATGGCGGAATATGTATTGGATAGTCCAATTCTTTCCATTCCAATGGGAGGTGTTGATGTTGTATTAGGAGTATAATGGTTACAGTATTTGGAGATGGTAGATTTTAATTTTCAAGAATTTTTTTTGAAATTTTTTCATAAGGAAAGGAAGTAAAATTATGGGGTATTAAAGGGAAGCTAGGAATGATAATAAGATCTAATGCCATGAAAAATATTCTTAAGAAATAACAATGATGCATAATTGCACAATTATGCTCACTAGAAGTTCCAAAATCAAAATCATCTATTTCTAAAAATCTCCAAAAAGTCGTGGACAATCATTCCAAGGTGTATGAAACTCCCAAAGCACTCCCACCTATTTGTGATCATGATCATTCTATTCATTTTATTCCATGAAGTGTTCCTCCAAACATCAGGCCTTAAAGATACCATTATCTACTAAAGAGGAAAATTGAACGTATGATTGCGGAAATGTTAGAGGCTGGTATAATTCAACCTAGTCAAAGTTATTTATCTGCTCCAGTAGTATTGGTGCAAAAGAAGGATGTATCATGGCGCATGTGTCTAGATTATAGGGAGCTCAATAAGTTCACTATTAAAGATAAATTTCCCATTCCTGTGATTGATGAATTATTGGATTAATTACGTGGAGAAATTTATTTTACTAAGTTAGATCTTCGTTCAATATACATCAAATTAGAATGAAGACTGAATATATTCTGAAAACATCATTTCAAACTCATGAGGGTCATTATGAATTTTTTGTCATGCCTTTTGGCCTTACCAATGCACCTTTTACATTTCAAGGGTTGATGAATTCCATTTTCAAACCCTTCCTTAGAAAATTTTTGCTAGTATTTTTTGATGATATACTAATCTACAACAACTCTTAGAAGGATCATGTTCAACATGTTTACAGGGTGCTCAAACTATTGGAGGAGAAATAATTATATTCGAAAACCTCCAAATTTTTGGAGTGCAAGACGTGGAATAGCTGGGTCCTATTGTATCTCGCAAGCGTGTCAAGCTATACCCTAACAAAATTAAAGCCATTAAGGAATGGAAAGAACCCACAACCATAAAGAAGTTGTGAGGATTTCTCAGGTTAATAGGGTATTATCACAAGTTTGTTATGAATTATGGAATAATATTAGCACCTCTAACAGCATTATTGAAGAAAGATTCATTTTCATGGACTCCTAAAGAAACTAAGGCCTTTGAGCATATTAAAGAGGCAATGTGCCTAGCACCAGTCTTATCCCATACTGTACAAAAACCTTTATTGTGTAATGTGATGCCTTGGGAAATGGAATTGGTGTTGTTTTAATGCAAGAATGAAAACCCATTTCTTTTTAAAGTTGTGCAATCAAGGGAAAGTATTTACAGAAAGATATTTATGAGAAGGAAACGTTGGAAATACTACATGCACTAAAGAAATGGCGACCTTACCTAATGGGAAGACACTTTAAGGTAAAAATTGATCATGATAGTCTTAAGCACTTTTTGGAACAAATACTATCTTCAGAAGAGAAGGAAAAATGGGTCACAAATATGTTGGGTTATGACTTTCAAATCATCTACAAAAAAGGAAGTTGAATGTTGTTGTAGATTCACTCTCAAGGAAGGATGAAAATGTGGAATCATTACTTCGTTCCATTTCTATTATCCAACCAAATTGGATAATCAAAGCAAGTGATGAATGGAAGAAGGACGAAGAAGTGTGGACACTCATTAAAAAATTGCAGCAAGATCCTAGTACATCTGATACATTTAGTTGGAAAAATGATTCCTCATGGTACAAAGATCACTTATATCTTTGTAAGAATTCCCAACTAAAAAAAAGTTTCTTTTGGAATTGCGCACTTATCCTTTAGGAGGACACTCAGGATTCTTAAAAATTTACCACACAGTGAAGAAATAATTTTTCTGGGATGGCCTTAAATCTGATATTCCAAAGTTTGTGGCAGAATGTTTGGTTTGCTAGCAAAATAAATTTGAGATAACTAAGACCACGGGTCTTCTATATTCAACGTTGGGAGGAAGTTTCAGTGGGTTTTATCACAGGTTTACGTAAGTCCTAAGGAAAAAGTATCATCATGGTGGTAGTTGATAGACTTACCAAGTATGCACACTTTTGTGCATTATCTTATCCATTTAAGGAAAGTACATTTGCTACTACATTTATGGAAACAATTCAAAAGCTACATGGAAACCCAAATATTGTTGTAAGCGATAGAGATCCCATTTTTACTAGAAATTTTTTGGCGGAATTATTTTCTTGTTTTGGTACTCAACTAGCTCATAGCTCATCTTATCATCCTCAATCTGATGGTAAAACTGAGATAGTGAATAATTTTTTTGAAGGATATCTTCATTTTTTTTTATCGGATAAAAAAACACAATGGGTCAAGTGGTTAGCTCTGGCTGAATGGTGGTATGACACTACCTTCCATATTGCAGCAAAAATGACCACATTTATGACACTTTATGGCTATCTTCCACCGTCCATCACATCATCTTTAAGAGAAAATTCTAAGGTTCAAGCAGTAGAAGACCACATCGAGCATCAACAAAAAGTTCTCCAACTCTTAAAGGATAGCCTAATTTTGTAACAAAATCGAATGAAAAAACAGGCATATCAACATCGTAGTGAGAGAAGTTTTGAGGTAGGAGACTAGGAATTTTTATGGCTATAACCATAAAAACGAATTTCCCTCAAGCAAGCTAAGAAGGATAATAAATTATCACCAAAGTGTTGGCAATATGATCTACTGTGTTGTCCTTGATGGCAACCCACTTGATGAATTTGTCCTTGATGGAAACCTACTTGATGAGTTTCCTATGATAAGCAACTTATGTGTTAAAGATGTAAGAATGATGTAGCTACAGATTAGTTCATATGTGATAGAGAAAATAATTCCAGTAAGTGCTAGAGAAATGATAAATATAATATGTTTCAATGTATATGCTACTTTTGTGAAGGAAACCTGCGTATGGATGCAATCTATACACTAATTTTGTGAAGGCAACCCGCGTATACATTTAGGGTTAGCATATACACAGTTTTTATGAAGAGAAGTTTCATATACACGTGAAAATGAAATCTCCAAGTCCCGTACGCCTTTTTCTCTCTAAAATTATGATACCAAGGGGCATAACCATGGTATTAGCCCACAGTATTGAGCGTTGCATTGTCTATTTGATTCCGTCTAAGAATACAATTGAAAGTTGAGTGGTTTTGACTCATGGTACTGGTAAAAGCTAAATCTATTTAAGGAAATGAATATCATAGTGAAAAGTGTGCATGTGTAAGTGTTGTTGATGAAAAAAAATTCTCCAAGGAATATCTGCATGGATGAACTCTCTTCTTAGTTGATAAATTTCAATCTATGATGCACCAATGGATATAATGATGTTTCAAGATCTCTAGATCTGATGATGATGAATCTCTAGAATGACCTACCGAAGGAATGATGGAGAGCTGGCACAAGTCTGCTGAAGAAAATGAATAAATTTGGGTAAGTTTAATATATCTGGTTTGTTCTGCAAAATTTATTTTTTTTACAGATCTATATGCTAGTTGGTTTCAAAAAAAGTGCGTATATACTCAGGTTCACTTCATGAAAAGCGCATATGGCAATTAGGGTTTTCTGAAGAATAAAATACACAAAAGTATACATGGGTTGATGTGCAGGAAAGCACATATGTACACGGTTTCAGTGAAGCAAACTAGTGTATGCTATTTGAATCAATGATTGTTGAGGGTTGAGTTTGTGTATGCATATCTATTCTGAAGTCTCGGTTATTTTTGAAGTTCTGGTCACAATGTTTTCAATATTCTAATTGAAGTGTTGGGAAAAGTTTATGATTGTTGATAAAGGGTTGTGTTGAAGCTATTTGATCCAGTATGAAAATTGATGAAATGTGGTCTGCAGTGGGTCTAAGGGTTGGAGCCTTCAATATGGAAGTAGAATTTTCCTGCCAGTAGAAGCTGGTGGTATGTTCAGGGGGTTGAAGCTCACTTCCAGGAGTGGCTGGTAAACGAGATCAGGGAGTTTTAGCTCCCTTCCGGTAGCAGTTGGTAAACGAGTGAAGGTTTCAGCCTTCTGCAGGTAGAATCCTACGTACTAATATGAGTCTGCATCAGTACAATGTTGTAAAAAGTTTTCCATATAATAAATATTGAAGAGAGAGACGACAACAACAATGGTTTTCTCCCGAATTGGGTTTCCACCTTAAATACCGGTGTTCATGTGTCTTCCACTTGTGTGGTGTTTTATACTGTTGTTACTACACATATTTCCTATTTATCTAACTTGATGCATAACTGGTAAATATATTTTAAAGTCTGCTTCTGAGATACTTTATAAACTAGAAATTTATATCATTATACGCGAGTTTCTTTCAGCATATCCACAAGTATATGTGATTTCAGTTCATAAAAGCCGTGTATGTAATTCTACAAAAGAAAAAGTTAAAGTAAAGATATAAGCTCTAAATACTGATTCAACCCCCCTCTCAGTATTTTTCCCAACACAAAGTAATATGTCTTTACAAGGTCTTGCGAAATATTGGTACTATGGCATACAAATTGGAGCTTCCTACTTCTTCACGAGTGCATCTAGTTTTCCATGTTTCATGCTTAAATAAGGTTACAGGTGACAAACGTCTAGTTCTAATAATATTTCCAAAACTTTATGAGGAAGGAAAAATCATATTGGAACCTGAAGTAGTCATGGAAAGAAGAACTTGACAACTATGAAATCGATCAATTTCATAGTATCTCATAAAGTGGAATAACTTACCCACTAAATATTCTACATGGGAGGACGAGAATTTTATACAGAAGAATCCAGAACTACTCAAGCATTGAGGACAACATATTTTTTTAAGGAGAGGGGCATGCTAGGTCCCTATATTACTAGTGTAGTCCCTTACTGTTGTTAGTGTAGCCCCATTATTGTTATTGTTGTAGCCCTGTAACCCCAAAAAAATTATTATTGTGCCCTTACATTATTATTTTTAGGTCGGCTAGGATTATATTATGACCCCATGGACTCCTATATATAGAAGGAGGTTTTTTCATATGTATCATCCAAGAATTGTTCATTTATGTAATGTAAAGTAGGTTGCCCCCTCCAAAAGGCTTATTTATAAGGCATTGATCTCCCTTTTCATCCATTTTTGTAGTTTGTTTCATAACATAGTTCCTATAAGATTCCACAATTTTCTGGGAACTAGGCATTCCATCATATCTCCAATGTGTCTTAGTTCCACTTTTGTATATTCATAAAATATAATTGACCCAAATATTCCACTTTCTAGACACCAAAATCACACATGGAAGCATTTGTATTTAATTTTTTTTCTTCCAGTAGTTTAGAAGAAATGCGAACATATTTTAAAGGTCATTCCCAATATCTTTTGTAGATTAGGGTATCATCAAAAAATAGCAACACAATATTTTGAGGCTTGATTCAAAAATGGAATTCATCAATCCATGAAACTTTGATGGTATGTTAGTAAAGATATATATCATCACCAAAGACCCATAATGACCTTAAAGCTTTCTAAAAGATATTCTTGGTATGTTTTATTACCTCATTTTGGTTTGATTATGTCCAAAATGGATATCCAACATGGTAAAATAAAATTTTACTTTAGATTCCTTAAATTTTAATTAATGAATATAACAGGAAACTTATCTTTAATGGTAATTATTGAGATCTCTATAATCATTTAACATACTCCAAAAATTGGGGTATGTATCAATGAATCATAACCATCAACAAAATCTCAATAAGGAGAACAATGCATCATGCAACTATCATCACGTCAACACTACATAAAGAATCCATCACATCAACATAAGGAGGAAAAATCCTTTTACTTGGAAATTCATATAGGATAAAACCAAAAATTCTTCTTCTTCTTCTTTAATCCACTACATATATTTGTAGGCTTTGAATTGCTGGAGGCACCCAACCCCAAGATAAGCAAGTTGCTAACTGTGGTAGCCTACAACTTGATTGAGGCACCAAACTTGAAAGTATGCAAGTAGTAACTCACTATATACTACATATTGATAGAGGAAACAACCTCAAAGTTTAGGAAGCTTTGAATTTGTCTAGGATCCAACCTAATTGAGGAACTGAAATTAGTGATGAGAAATATTTTAATTTCTCTAGGCTCTAACCTCAGTGTAGGTACCTGCATCCTTCATTAACTTCGTGTGAACCTCCTTTTAAAATATTTCAAAGTGGATCCACGTGCTCCTAATATAGTATAAATCATCAAGTATTGTAAAATGTTTCTCTCATATTGATGTCAACACCTTGTCATTCCTTGCCCAAAGATTCTCCCAACCTTCTCTTATAAATGATC
This sequence comes from Pinus albicaulis, assembly GCA_034641835.2. NCBI lineage: Eukaryota > Viridiplantae > Streptophyta > Pinopsida > Pinales > Pinaceae > Pinus > Pinus albicaulis. Next base: position 504,487,426 of record CM076570.1, on the reverse strand, counting down.
ACATAGAAATAATCTTGGATATTTTATCTATAATATAGTCATCATCACTGCAACCTACTCACAAGCCCCTGTATAATGTAACTATAATTCTAATCATAAAAATGGATTATCTATAATTTTCATTTCCTTATCAATATTCATAATTGATCCATGATTGACATGCTTCTTCTAGAAGCCAATTTAGACTTAAAATGAGCCCATAAACCCCCCAAAACCATATAGAGAAATATAGTCAATTAAGGGTTCTACAAAAGTCCCATTTTTAGGTGTTCTTATATATAATTCCCAAAATCTAGCATTGACTTCGAAAGAATGATTCCCTTAGGTTTTTCAACAACTTGAAAAAATAACAACTAAATATAAAAATTATAATATAAATCTTCCCTGAAAATTTTCGGATGTTGAACCCTTGACCTTAGGTGTACAATAAAATGCATCTAACTGATCATGCTGGACAATGTGTCTTTCTAGACTATCCTTAAAATTTATTTGTTATACTTTGAACTAACATAAAAAAATTGGGGACTCAATGAATTCACCATTTTCTTCAACTGAGAAGAGCCTTAAACTTCCAAGAAAATTCCCTCTAGGTTCAAGTTGGACTTCAGTCAACAGAACATCCCTCTATCATGTCTAGTAACACTATAATCAAAATGGTTACCCTTGAGCTTCGCCAACTACGCAATACCAGTGATAAATGGTTCCTCCTCTACTTTTCCAAAAATTTCGTAATCACGACAATGCCCTTTGGGATAGAAGATAATGATGCCTCCTCGACTCAACTGCATTGTAATCAAAGTGATTTTCCACGGGATTAGTCAACATTATATCACTACAAAATTATTACTCCTTCACTCAACAAAGTTTTGAAAAAATATTTTCCCTTTGGACTTAGCCAACAACATGATCACACTACACAATGATGTCCATCAGCTAGGAAAATAATGGAGTAAAATTGTAGAACGATGTCCCTTGGATCGGCCAAAAAATTGATAAAAATGCACAATGATGACTCTCGGCTTAGAAAATAATGCGATAAAAATAAAAAATAATTCCTCTTGACTCGACCAACATTAATCGAAATAAAATGATGCCCTTGAGGCTTCAAAAACACTATTAAAAAATCATGATGCTCCTCAACTTGACCAACAGTAATCCGAAAAATGATGCCCCTTGGGCTCTAAAAACACTACAAACAAATGATGATTCTCCTAGACTCAAATTCATATTATTAACAACTCATCTACCAGTCACACCAATAAACCTATAACAACCTGTCGTGGATTTTCCATGTAAAAAATATAGTGCCATGGCAATCATACACGTATTCTAAGATAAATGTTGGGAAAAACATCCTAGTTGGTGTCACTTTCATTTTATTTATGGCTAAGGAAATTGGGAAAGGAAAGATTCATAATTGGCATTTTATTTATGAAATAAAGGAAAATAGGAGGAAATGAAGGTGAACAGACACAAATTTAAATGCTAAGGAAATTAGAGGAAAAAAGAAGGAAAATTAAGAAAATAGAGGCCTCAATGATACAAAGTATTATGAGTATCAATTCAAAGAGTTTTTAGTGTGATATTTTTTCATTTTAGTTTTGGAGCTCTAATTTCATTCTCTCATACTCATAGACTCTTAGAGGAACCTTGGAACATGCTTGGAGCACTGTAGTATTCACTTGGATTTGGAGAAAGAAATAAAATGAAAGTGGGGAAGTGAAATGGACTAGTTGGATCAACAACTACAACATGATTTCTTAGCAAGTAACATGTTGAATGTGTGTTTTCCTTGCTAGTTTTTGGATGCATGGTATATGCATGTGATTTTAAAGTTATCTTTTGTCATTGACATGGATAGTTTCCTTGATTTACGGTGGTTTTGGCCTTTCCTTACCATCTTCTTGATATCGATTGTGTTGTGGGTTTTCCACATGTTATTTTTTTTATTGGTGCTCGTGTTCATTATGGCTATGGGCTAGAACAAACATTCTAGAAGCCCTAGAACAATTTGGGTTGAGTTACTAGTACTAGAGTGTAGTTTGGGACAAACTCTCTCGAGCCATTGTTGAGTTGAGTTAGTATTCCCTTGAGTTGTGTTGGAAAAATGCTTTGGATCCCTTTAAGGTTGTGGGTTGAGTTACTAGCTCCTAGATCCCTGGAAAAATTGGGTAGAGATCGATCTGGTTGATGTTCGTGATTTCTAGACTGAAGAGGTGGAATCACTATGGTTGAGGGTTGAGGTGGTTTAGCTTTGAGAATCCCTTGTTGGTTTTTTATTTATTTATTCCATGAAATACCACATTCATGCTTTGAATATGGCATGGGGGTGGTTGGTTGAATGAGATATTTGGTTCGAACCAATCTATGGTCGGGTGGTGCGTGGAAGTGCCTGAGTTGGTCAATATATTCATATACTAATAAGAAAGTTCTTCTTTTGTGATTCATGTATAATTTTAGTGATTATCTTGGTGATATTATGGTTCATTTTCCATGGTTTCTATGTTGGATATTTTTTGTTTATTTTTTGGTTACATGATGTATGTTATCTATGGGTCATGTCATGATTTGTTTAGTTATCTAATTTTTGATGAACATATGGACTAACAAGTGTTGTTACAACTATGTGGAGAGCCAATATAGCCTTCTTAGTGATTCTTAGATGAATCTTAGACTCTTATGATCATATATGCATTCATGACTTGTAACGTACATGTTTACCATGAGTTTGAAGAAATGTTAATTGTGTTCTATGCGATCTAGGTCCAGTTCTTCCTTTAAGTTTGAATAATTAGCATTTTTTATATAATGAATATTATTATAGAATATTACAAGAAGTTCTAGGAAGTGATCTCGAGACTAGCCTAGAAAGGTGGGTCAGATCTTGGGACCGTAGGCACCCAACTGGAGATTTGGGGTCATAACGCATGGATCAAGGCTTGTGAGTGTGGATGAAGGATCAAAACCACATGCAAGAAATGTAAAGGGTCTTATTATAGGTCTAGTTTAGTGAAACAATATTCCAACTTAGGGATTGGCCACTTGGGATGTTTCTTGATCACATGGGTGATCAATACTCCCTATAAGATGTCATTTTATGATCACTTTGTAGATCCTACTTCCTTGACTAGAACTAGGAGATCAATTCAGGGAATAATGACACTAATATCATGTTTACCCTATCGAGATCATGAATTTTTTTAAATGTCAGAAGGGATGGTTAGAAAATCTCTATCACTAAGTTAGTCATATATTTTATGAGTTCATTATATTTGATTGTTTTGTTATAGGTTTTGGTCATATGTATATAAATATTTTATTATGTGGACTCGAGGTCTGGAGATTCGACCATATGACCCATGACATAACCAAATCTAATACAATCGATGTTAAACACCTGTTTACTCAATCCATACGACCGCGACATCTGACCTGATCTTAAGGGTCCATGGATGTTCAATGATGAAATCCAAATGACAAAATCATTCCATATGGCATACCATGACGGGTGAAACATGTCATCTATATTACAATTATTAAATAATCCAAATGCTTCAAATTATCTTGGCACGTGGCAGCACTTGGTTATGCGACATCACCCTCATGACATAAATTTCTTACCCCATCTCCTCTATCCTATCAACCAATTCCATGTGTCATCATTGTTATTTCATATCTTTGGGCCCATCAAATTGCACCAAATGGAATTGTATGGAAAGATGTCATGGGGAACTACCTTGTGTTAACTAGCAAGCATGTTTGGAAAATATCCATCATTTATGTGAAAGAGTGTATATAGGTGAGATTATTTAAAATAGAAATGGAAGAAAATTTTAATGCTTTTTATTGAAATGTTTCAAACCTCAATGTGAGTCCATCATCAAGGGAACACAATTTATGATCTAGATGTAGAAATTTGCTGAATAATGATTAATTATCCACCGAGATTATCCTGATCACGTACAATTCGAATTCATATGCAACACATAATCTCTTCCACTCAGATCATCACACATGCGGAAATAAAACAAGCGATAGCACATCAATTCATCATACACACTAACACAATATGTATGGGGAAAGCTTATAGCTGAAAACCCTGCAGCTATTGTGTATATTATAATGGAGAAATCATGTAACAAACTCAGTACAATACTCCTCACAAGTACTCAGTACTTTCTCATAAAGTTACACACAAACTAGCTTGGTTTTGAACATGTTACTAGTTCAAAACTCACCACTATTTGCCTTTCCTCTATTGCGCAATCATGGCCTGTCTATATAGAGATCCAAGGTTCAAATCCCCTTGGCCTGACAGCGCAATCATCATGGGAAATTCCTCCAAGTGTGGTGCAAATCTCATGCACAACTGATGTCGCCACTGATAGCTAACTCCACCCTTTCATCTACCTCTTTCACTGGTCTCCACTGAACTGATCATGCACTGTTCTTGAGTTGAATAATGAGTTACTAATTAATGAATTAAATAATATTTAATTCACTCCACTCATAACTAGTTGATTATCTAGTTAAACTAATCTCAACCAGTTCAACTAAATTAAACCGAACACAACTCCACTAGCTGTCCCATTAACTCCACCAAACTTCTGCCACTGAAGTCCTAACTGAAGTCAACCATGCATGTGCTCACCAAACTCTAGGAATAGCGTAATTCATCTGTCAGATGCATGAGCCACTTCCAAGGCTCGAACTGAAGTGCTCCAAGAGAGTAAACTGTAGTTTAGAGTCCAAATATTATTAAGGGTAAATAATATTTGACTTCCCTATTTTAAGGAGAGGCAGTCTAAAAATAGACTTCGACCTATAGGTCCAAAAAATAGAGCCCCATCTATTTTTTACAATTAAATATTATCATAACACCAATAATACACTGCAACCTTAATTACATGCCCCATATACCAAAATATATATAGTCTGCACAGATTTTGACGGCCTGACACTTATGGCCCACTTAGTGAAGGCGACTACTTGATTAAGTTCATCATTCTGTTGCATTTTTCACACTTCCTCTCAACAAGATATGGACTATCTGCAACCCTATCTTTGCCTGGAATTCGAACTTGCTCCTGGTGAGCGCCTGCCGCATGCCCGCAACCTACTCCCCGTGGAATACATAGCATCATGATTTTCACCGAACACAACATGTATAAGGATGTACTCCCATGTCGATGTCAGACCTATCACAGGTTACTGGATTAGCCGAGAGTTTAATGCAACTCTGGTTATCACAGTAAATCACCGTAGGCTCCAAATGCAACCTGAACAATCCAACGAGGATCTTCCTCATCCAAATAGCCTCGCATGCAGCCAAGCTAGCTGCCATGTACTCGGCCTCTGCTGAACTGAGTGCCACGGATCTCTGCTTCCTGCTGTACCAGAACCACTGCCGACCCAATACCGAAAAACCTCTCCGGGTGCTCTTCCTGGCCCCGCGCTCCCCTCGCCCAATCGCACGGCGAGTTTTTGCCGTAAAGCTGGCCCATCCTCCTGTCTGTACCACAGACCATACCCCGATGTGCCACTAAGATAACACAATACTTGCTTGCCTGCCTTCCAAAAGAGCTTGGTAGGCTTAACCATAGCTTGCGAAAGATGGTTAACAGCATAGCATATATCGGGTCGTGTATTGACCAGATACATAAGCGACCCCACCAATTGTCGATAGACAGTGGCATCCACTACCTCTGCCGAAGTAGCATCCTCCTTCCTCCAACCACTAGGAAGAGGAGTGTCAACAGGCTTGCAGCCTTGCATGTTGAAACTCTCCAGAATCTCCCGGGCATACTTGCCCTGAGAAACAAACAGTTCTCCGCTGCGCTGGCAAATCTCCAATCCCAGGAAATAATGAAGGATGCCCAAGTCCTTCATCTCAAACTCTCGTGCAAGATCCTCCTTTCATGAAAGTATCAACTCCTCATCGCCAGTCAAAATCAGATCATCTACATACAGTATGATGATCAACAGCTTCTCCTCCACCACAATCTGGTACAGGTTTGGATCTGCCTCACTCTTGGAGAATCCAAGCCCGATGAAGTAGCTGTCTATCCGAGTGTACCAAGCACGAGGTGCTTGCTTCAGCCCGTACAGTGCTCTCTTGAGTCGGCACACATGCAAATCACTGCTGAAGATATCAAAACCTTCAGGCTGCTCTATGTACACCTCCTCCTCAATAACTCCATTGAGGAACGCAGTCTTCACATCCATCTGATGAATGTGCCACCCCATCTGCGCTGAGAGAGCAAGGATCGTCCGTATGGAAGAGTACCTTGCGAAAGGTGCAAAAGTCTCCTCATAGTCAATCCCCTCGATCTGTGAGAAGCCACGGGCGACAAATCTCGCCTTGTACTTCTCCACACTCCCGTCAGCCGCCTGCTTCACTTTGTAGATCCATCGCGAACCCACCACCGATTTCCCCTCCGGTCTTGGGACAATCTCCCATGCACTGTTTCTGACGATCGAATCATATTCTTCGATCATGGCATCTACCCATGCGGGTTCCTCCAAGCGCCTTATTCTGGGCAGATGGCTCTTCATGGCGACATTGGACACCGCGGGAGAGTGTGTATCCCAAATGCATCCGGTGGTCGCCTGCTCACAGCCAGCCGAGGGTGGTCCCACAACCTTTCTCTCGCATCTCGCCGCCGCTTCTCGCCGGAAGGGCAGCATGCGCCTTCCGATGGGCGCCGCATGGGTGGTTTCTTCCATTCTCCTCAACTTCTAGGCCGTGGCTGATCCACATCTGGAAGCTCCTCTTTGGAACTACCTCCTCATCTCGATGCAAGTGTAGCTCCCTCTCAAGCGAACACGTACGGGATTTCTTCCTCCGAAATTTGGATATTCGTCGTACGTCGCCTTTCACCACCACAAATACACCCGGTAGTTGTGAGGTGTATCAGTGTACCCCACAAATATTCCAACCTCTGTGGTCGGATCCAGCTTCCTTCTCGCATCCTTCGTCACATGCATGTAGACAAGAGAACCAAAAATCCGCAAATGGGAAATATCAGGCCTCTTGCCAGAATAAGCCTCCTCCGGTGTACTCATGCCAAGAACCTTGTGAGGACAACGGTTCTGCACATACACTGTTGTATTGCATGCCTCAGCTCACAAGTGAAGGGGTAGGCCCTGATCATGCAACATCGCCCGTGCAGCACCCACGATCGTTCTGTTCTTCCGCTCAGCCACCCCGTTCTGCTGTGGGTTATGGGGTGCGATGAGCTCTCTCCGAATCCCTTCTGCGCTGCAGAACTCCTTGAATTCATCCGAGATGAATTCACCACCGTTATCACTCCTTAGAGCAATCACCTTCTTCCCCGACTCCTTCTCGACCAGTGCTTTAAACTCACAGAACTTCGCGAATGTATCGCTCTTCTTCTGCATGAAGAAGATCCAAAACTTTCGAGAGAAATCATCAACAAAGATCACATAATACTTGTGCTTTGCTGTCGAAGCAACTGAGAAAGGACCACACACGTCTGTGTGAACTCTCTCAAGGATCGTCATGGCGCGACTATCCTTCTCGTGAAAGGTGGCTTTCACATACTTCCCCAAATTACACCCCTTGCACTGATCTGACTGCGCAAGAGTGCCCTTAGGAAGCCCAGTAGAAATCTGCTGCAGAATCTTCAAAGCTCCATGGTGAAGGTGGCCCAATCTCCTGTGCCACAGTTCGCCCTCATCATCCCGGCTCACCACTTCTCCCGCTTTGCATGCCATAGATGCGCAGTCATCTACCTGCAACTGATAAAGGTTCTTGGTCCGAACCCCTATCTTCCGGGTCTCTCCAGTAGTCTTACTGCGCAAGAAGGCTTTTCCTTCGCTGAAGACCACATCATACCCCTTATCTTCCAACATAGCTACTGAAATCAGGTTCTTCTTCAATCCAGGTACATGCATGACATCCTTCAATACAAAGGGTTTACCAGACTCCCTCTGAAAGGATATGGTACCGATACCAGTCGCACTGTATCTACCATCATCGCCCATCTCGATGTGCACACCCAAATCTTTGTCCTCCAGATCTGAGAACAAATCCCGATCTCCCGTCATATGAAATGACGCACCGTTGTCCAAGAACCACACCGATCCCAACACACTTGAAACCAAGCATGCGATCAGTGAAAAGTCAAGCTCGAACTTTGAAGCCAAAGCTTCTCCATCTGCAGATCTTCCCGCTTGCTTGCTCTTCTTCTTCTTTGGACAATTGGTAGCATAATGTCCGTGATCATGGCAGTGAAAACACTTCACTTTCGCCATATCCTGCTTCTTGCCCTTTTCACTGGAATGAGAAGTCTTCTTATCCTTCCCCTTCTTTGCTTTGGCAACCAAAGTGCAGTTTTCTTCATCAGCTCCCTTTAATGAAAATCCATCTCGAGTAGTCCTCCATATCTCCTCCTGCATGAGATCCGCCCAAAGGCGCTCCCATCCCGGTAGCTTCTCCCGACCATTGACACTATCTTGATATGAGTGCCAAGCCTTCGAAAGACCAAGGAGAGCCAGGTCGACCATGTCCTCGTCTTCGACAGTCACCCCAACACTTCCCAGCTCATCTCTGCATTGAGTGAACTTCGTGAGGTATTTGGCGATACTGTCGCCTTTCTCCATCTTGATGTTCCTGAGCTTATCTTTGAGCGCCAGCTTCCTTTGGTCACTCTTACTCTGGAATAGATCCGTCAAAGCTTTCCACATTAGAAATGGAGTAGCCTTTCCATGCAGGCTGGATACAATATGATCCTTGACGCCCTCCAACAGGATCCTTCGACACTTCGCCATCTTCTTTTGCCATGCATCGACTTCAGCTGCATCAGTGGGCTTTTGGACATCCGTATCTACGAACTCCTTCAGACCATTATCTTCTAATACTGCTTCCATGCGATCCTTCCATGCAACATAATTCGAACTGCCTTCAAGAGCATATTCGAGTCGAAAACCGTTGAAAGACATTTTCAACACCGGCACCAAGAAAACAAAACTGCTGCAAAATTTCGAATTCCACCTCAAAGCTCAACCACTCTAGATATGTGAGAACAAATTATTTCTAGCACAGAGATCAACTGCAAGGGGCATTTACTAGACCTTTCACTTTCCGAAGAAAGATGAATCCGGAGGCTACCTGGCCCGCATGCAGACTCTGTCTACCGAAATAAGTTTGTAATCACTGTGATGATCAATCTCTGCTTCAATAGCTCCGATACCATGTAGAAATTTGCTGAATAATGATTAATTATCCACCGAGACTATCATGATCACATACAATTCTAATTTATATGCAACACATAATCTCTTCCACTCAGATCAACTCAGATCATCAAACATGCGGAAATAAAATCAAGCGATAACACATCAAATCATCATACACATTAACACAGTATGTATGGGGAAAGCTTATAGCTGAAAACCCCACAACTATTGTGTATATTATAATGGAGAAATCATGTAACAACTCAGTACAATACTCCTCACAAGTACTCAGTACTATCTCATGAAGTTACACACAAACTAGCTTGGTTTTGAACAGGTTACTGGTTCAAAACTCACCACCAATTGCCTTGCCTCTATTGCGTAATCATGGCCTGTCTAAATAGAGATCCAAGGTTCGAATCTCCTTGGCTTGACAGCGCAATCATCATGGGCAATTCCTCCAAGTGTGGTGCAAATCTCATGCACAACTGATGTCGCCACTCATAGCTAACTCCACCCTTTCATCTACCTCTTTCACTGGTCTCCACTAAACTGATCATGCACTGTAGTGAACTGATGTGTTCTTGAGTTGAATAATGAGTTACTAATTAATGAATTAAATAATATTTAATTCACTCCACTCATAACTAATTGATTAGCTAAGTAAACTAATCTCAACTAGTTCAACTAAAATAAACAGAACACAACTCCACTATCTGTCTCATTAACTCCTCCAAACTTCTGCCACTGAAGTCCAACTGAAGTCAACCATGCAAGATGCCATCAAACCCTAGGAACCACGTGATTCCTCTGTCAGATGCATGAGCCACCTCCATGACTCGAACTGAAGTGCTCCAAGAGAGTAAACTGCTGTTTAGAGTCCAAATATTATTAAGGGTAAATAATATTTGACTTCCCTATTTTTAGGAGAGGTAGTCTAAAAATAGACTTCGACCTCTTTGACCTAAAAAATAGAGTCTCATCTATTTTTACCAACATGACCAATGCTCCAAGAATCTCAAACTAGAATCCCCGAACCATGCTCCATATGTCTAAAAATAGACTTTGCGCCAGAATTTGCCTGCGGGCCCACTTAGTGAAGGCGACTTCATTTCACTAAGCTCCATCATCTACTAAGCTCCATCATCTTGCTGCATTTTCAACATTGCGGGCCTTTTGATATCCTTGAGAGGATTGGACTAGTGGCCTATCGACTTGCACTGCCTCCAAAAGTGAATTCCATGATGTGTTTCATGTTTCATTACTTAAAAGGTATATAAAGGATGTTGATTATGTTATTGATTGTTCAGTATAGTAGGTGGAGAAAGAAGGAGAATTCCAGCCGGAACCTCAGTGCATATTGCAGTAGAAGAAACTCATGCTCGGGAACAGAGCCATCGAGCAAGTTCAAGTGTAGTGGAAGCATTTTTTTCTCGATGAAGTTACATGGGAGATGGAGGATCAGATGCGGGCTATGTATCCTTCATTGTTTGTTAGTTGAGGCAAAGAAAAAAAAAAATTTGATGTTTGGTATCTTTTTGGAATGTGTTTTGGTGATATTTTAGTATATGTACATATGTATATGGACATAAATACCGCCATGAGCTAAGTTATAAAGATCCATTAAACAATATGGATATTATATGGTCATGTTTTCATGGTTTTCCTTTTGAGCAGGTTATTCATTGTAAATACTACATCGAGCTAAGTTATAAATATCCATGAGAAGTATGCTTTCTTTTCACTGGTTTTGCTGAGGTGCAGGTGTAATTTAACACCGAGGACGGTGTTCCCCAAGGGACGGGGGTGTTCTATAACAGACCCAGGAAAAATATTTATGTAATAAAAGTTAATAAAGGAAAAAAATAAGACCACGGTTAAGGGACACTTATTCCAAGATGAATGTTGGGAAAATATATCCTAGTGGGCATCATTAGATATGTGGTTATGGCTAAGGAAATTTGGCAAAGGAAAAGGCATTAAAGAGGAAAAAAATATTTTTGGCACATTTATTTATGAACATAAAGGAAAATAGGAGAAAAGGGAGGTAAAACGTAACAAATTGCATGTGAGGAGGAAAATGAAGGAAAATAATGGAAAAAGAAGAAAATAGAGACCTCATTGATAAAAATGCTTATGAGGATCAGTTGGTATCTTTTTTCAGTTCAGTTTTTGGAGCTCTCTCATTATTATCTCTCTCTCTCATACTCTTGGATACTTAGAATTTTCTTGGATCAAATTAGCATTGAGGTAAGAAGGAGGAAAGCAAGCAAAGGAAGGGCAAGGAAAGGAAAGAAAAGCAAAGATCAAAAAAGGAAGAGCTGGATCTAAGAACTTCAACATGAATACTTGTAGGTAACATATTGCATGTGTTATCTCCTAGCTGGTTTGGACATGCATGGCTTATGCATGTTGGTATTTGGTTCTCTTGTTGTCGGTGGCATGGTTTTTCCTAGTTTTGATAGTAGTTTTCAACCTTTCCTTGCCTTTTCCGGGATACCATGGTGTGTTGGGACTTTGATCTCGGTTTTGAGCTTTGGAATTGCTGGATGGATTTCAGAATTCGGGGCACCAGGTGGTCTCAGGTTCATTCCCAAAGGCCTAGGAATCCCTTGACTAGTTTTGGTGGAATACACGGTAAATCCTGAGGGAGGTGTCTCGATTTAGGGCCTAGTGATCTGAGATTGGATTGTGGTAAATCCTGAGATACAAGGAGACAAAATTTCCTTAAGGATAGTGATGGATTCAAGATGGCATTCCAAGTTCAGTTCAGTTTGTGATCAGTTTCGGTGTGATCACGGTATGGTGAGGGTGGATGTGGTTTAACCTATGGATTCCCTTGGTTTTGTTTTTGATTGGTTTATCCATGAAATCTCACATTCATGCTTGTAATATGGCACGGGGTGACTAGGTGAAGAGAGATTTCGATGTCTATGGTCGGGTGGTACGTGGAAGTCCCAAACCCGGTCGGTCATTGCCTATGTTTAATGGAAGTTAAGTTATCTTGCTTTTGTACTTATTAATGTGTGGATTTAATGGTTGTTATCTCACTGTTATTTCCATGATTTTATGTTGGTTATAAGCATGTTTAAATCACTGTTTCATGTCATGGTTATTTCACGTATTTACTTGTAATTATTGAAATAATGGATGCAAGACCTAATTGATGCCATATTTGTTCAAGGAAGAGGGTCATTAGGGGAATTTTGAGGTCTAAAATGGGTCTACTAAGGAAATAATAAAATAATAGCTAAACCAATAAAATAATATTTATGAATTTGCAATTCACTTTTTGTACCACAATCCATGTAACCATAGTTAAATTCAATTCAAAATTTGTACCAAAATAAAATTAATAAAAAAATTGTATTGATGTGACTATAAATAAGAATGAGCTTTTTAAGAAAAAGTCATTATCATTGAACAATTAATGCATTTGTCCTTTGTACTTAAATAACTTAAAATAAAATATAAATATAAATTTATAAATTCTTAATTATTTTATATGCTATTAATTAAAATTTATATTATTTAAGTTGTATAGTAACATGTAATTAATATACTATATAAAAATAATATAATATAATAAATGTATAGGGATATGCATTGTTTGTTTCAAGAAATATGAAATAACAATAATATATTTTTATTCAAAAAGTGTGAAATGACATTTAGTATGAGTACTTTACTTTGACTTTAAAAGTACTTAGAGCACTACCATTGTTAACCAAGATTTTTTATCCACCATTGAGAATGTGACAAGTAAGTACCTTTAACTCAAGCAATGCCACCTCAACCATTAGGGATGATGTCATCCCCTAAAATGTGATTGGTTCTCATCAAGTGAATTTTGATTGTACATTTTCCTTAGGAGGCCCATTTTAGACCTCAAAATTCTCCTAATGGCAGTGATCCTTATTATAATGTTTCATAAGATTTTTCAATCATTCATGCTTTGTCAAGCCTATACTCATAGATTTCATTCATGCCAAGTTTTTGACAGAATGTCAGTCCCTGTTGGGGATGGTCAGACATAGTCCTGGAGTAAGTTTTTGATTATTTGGCTTTGTCCTCATGTGTTTAATGATTTATGAAAGCTACATGAAGTTTTGGGTAGTGTCCAAGATTATGGGCTTAAAAAGTGCCTTAAATCCCGTAGATGCAAGCAAAGGTGTGAGAAATTGAGTCCATGTATGCATGAATGCCCATGTTGTGGGTGCGTCAAGAGCCTCCTAGAGGCACCCTTGCCCATATCAAGGGATTTTATGGGGGTTTTATTCAGAAAAAGTCAGTGGGACCCAGGGACAAGTCAACTTGATGACTGGGATAGCCTTTGGGGGTCCTGTAGCAAGTGCAAGGAGTCTTTGTTATGGTTTTCTGTGTCGATTCCACTTCCATAAAGTCACCAAGAAGGTTGATTCTGCTCTTAACTTCCCTCAACTCATGTTTACCCTGATTGGTCGGTTACTTGGGTATATGTGAGGAGGTGTACGTTACATTAGCCAATGTGGCACCTATTTGACCCTCCTGGACAACTATATATACAAGTCAACTTGAACTCTTGGAATATCGTTCATTCATGATCACATCATCATCATTTTTGTGCCTAATCAAGAAGAAAATATAGTTGAAGTCAAAGGAGAGAGGAGGAAGTCAAAGGAGAGTGAGAAGACGATTTTTTAACCCTATTTTTGCTCACATGTGCGAATTTTTTATGGTTTTATGAGGTCATTTTAGAGTTTAAATTCGACCTCTACTACAAGGCCAAAAATTTCTATGATTTGACCATATTTCATAAGGTTTAACCAATGTCGACCTTTATTGACTTTGACTTGATTGGAGGAAACTTTGAAGAGGGTTGTCTTGGGATATTTGTGGCAATTTGGTCTTGGCCTTGGTATTGGTCTTGGATATCTCTTATTTTGATCTGATTCTACAAGAAGAGGATTGTTGGGTTTTCCTCCTTGTGCTTTTTTACCCTAGCTTGGAGCCTAAATCTTGGTCTCTCTTTCTTTCTTGTGATCTTAATGTTTTAAAAATTTTCATAATTGCTTAATGAATAAGAAATTATAAGTAATAGGCAGAAAATAATATTCACAAGTAATTATCAAGTAGAGAAATCTAGTATCATCTCTATTACACTTGGTTTCTCAATGGCATCGTCCAAGTCTGTAGTAGAACCCAAAAATTATTGACCAATACATGGCCAACCTCTTGAGATTTAGGGACAGTTTTGACTTGTGCCTCATTAAAGACTCCACCCTCTATGCATGAGTAAAGGTACTTTTTCTTTGTTTTACGAATCATGAAGCATATTTCTACATGAAAAATAAATTATTTATGTTTTAACTAGAATTTCCAATGGATCTTGCATGGCTTTCGGCTAATTATGTATTGGTGTATGCACAATTGTGGGTTGCAACTTTCTCATGCTCTTCAATCCGAGAATTGGCAATGAAAGCATGAAAATATGGTACATTGAGATTTTACAGTAGAAAAACTGTGCACACATTTTGAAGAAACACAGAGGAATTTCTACAACCACAGTTGATATAAAAAGGAGGACTTGGAATGGGCACTTTTAATAGATGATGGTGGATTTGTAGTGTTAGAGTGGAACTTCATAGGAAAAGACAAACTTTCTCGCTATCACATTGCCTTGCCTGTACCATAGAGGCTTGAACAACTTGGTCCTACTATAACTAGATGATGCATGTTCACCCAAATTCTTGCCTAAAATTATTCCCTAAGCTAAAATTTGTTAGAAATGCAACCAAGTTTAACACAACTAAAATCACCAATGATAAGCACATTTCTAACCATGTCGATAAAGGATACCAGCAATACTTTTACACTTTTCCAATATTAAAA
This sequence comes from Pinus albicaulis, assembly GCA_034641835.2. Lineage (NCBI taxonomy): Eukaryota > Viridiplantae > Streptophyta > Pinopsida > Pinales > Pinaceae > Pinus > Pinus albicaulis. Next base: position 504,472,354 of record CM076570.1, on the reverse strand, counting down.
AATACTTATCCAAATAGTGTATCACAAGGGAAAATATCATTCATACAAGTAAAAGGACCAAAGTATAGATATATGGGGGGCACCCAAAATGGATTCCTTAACTTCATTAAATATGAAGAATGTTATGAGGACACAGCAAAGGGAGTCCAACGAAGCTGCCTACAAATATTCTATAAAAATATATATCTAAGGTTCCACTACCTATAAACACAGTACTTGTCAATTCAACCCCTAAAGCATCAGTAATTCTACCTCCTAGAGATCCCTTCTCTTCAATAAATCATAGGTAGCATCCAAGTTTTTTTATTATACCAAGCCTAGACTTATCACATCACATAACTCATTTCCCACCCTTGTATCTTCATTTTGAGAAGAAATTTTCTCATTGGATTCATCCTCTTTTTATAATGGAAAATTCTTTGTCATTTCCTTGCACCATATTCCACTTCCAAATGGACCCAATGTGCAATCCATCTACCAAAACTTTGGAACACTTATCCCCTTGGAGCCACATAACTATCAAATTATGTAATTTTTCCCAAGTTGTCCCAATCTCACATAAAGGAAACTCTATGATGGGTCACTACTCTATCCAATGTCTAGGCATATTTCATTTATTATTGCAACTTTTCCTCGCAAGCTAATATTTCGTCCTTATCCAATAAGTTAGGTGTTCTTATTGTCTGCATCCCCAAGAAAAGACCTTACATCCAACCCCACCAAATTTGTTGTCATGCCACCAACACCCAACCAACACTTGTCTAAGTGCCTTAGGAGTTTGGTTCTGGAACTCAGATCTTATATTCATGATGCCCAGTGCATCTTTCCTTCCTATAGTATTCTCCTATTCAAACCTATCTTTTTAGCTAATAAAGTACTCTTTCCACCAATTCTTACCAAAGTGCGTAGTGCTTTGTGCTAGTATAACCTTGTCCACTTCCAATTTTGGCATGTCTAAGGCCAATAAAAGGGCTCTAAATGGACTTTATCTACTAGAATATCCTTCATTGATCCTATAATGTTTCAACCAATTGACTTTCAAAGCTATATGATGAGTTGTCACATATTTTGATAACTCTAATCTATAAGTAGCATTCCCAATCTTCTCAAGCACTTTAAATGGTCCTTCAAATTGCAATAGTTAAGCACCATACATGCCACTTACTGGCTTGAACTACTTTACCAACTTAAGTAAGACCAATTCACTATTTGAATCGTCGTCTCTCTTCTACCACGATCTTCCCAATGCTTCATGCTTTTAGTTACCTTTGCCAAATAAAGACATGCCATCACCAATTTGTCATACCATCATTTCATAAGCACCAAGGATGATGTATTACACACATCATAGCCTTACAAATTTTTTTGGGGTGCCAATGGTTGCTACCCATTTTCCAACTCAAATGGACTATACGCCATCGTGAAGATCTTTTCCCAAGGTGTCCCAATCTCACATAAAGGAAACTCTATGATGGGTCACTACTCCATCCAATGTCTAGGCATATTTCATTTATTATTTCAACTTTTCCTCACAATCTATTATTTCTTCCTTTTCCAATAAGTTAGTGTTCTTATTGTCTGCATCCCCAAGCAAAGACCTTACATCCAACCTCACCAAATTTGTTGTCATGCCACCAACACCCAACCAACACTTGTCTAAGTGCCTTGGGAGTTTGGTTCTGGAACTCAAATCTTATATTCATAATGCCCAGTGCATCTTTCCTTCCTATAGTATTCTCCTATTCAAACCTATCTTTTTAGCTAATAAAGTACTCTTTCCACCAATTCTTACCAAAGTGGGTAGTGCTTTGTGCTAGTATAACCTTGTCCACTTCCAATTCTGGCATGTCTAAGGCCAATAAAAGGGCTCTAAATGGACTTAATCTACTAAAATATCCTTCATTGATCCTAGAATGTTTCAACCAATTGACTTTCAAAGCTAGATGATGAGCTGTCACATGTTTTGATAACTCTAATCTATAAGTAAGATTCCCAATCTTCTCAAGCACTTTAAATGGTCCTTCAAATTGCAATAGTTAAGCACCATAAATGTCACTTACTGGCTTGAACTACTTTACCAAACTTAAGTAAGACCAATTAAATATTTGAATCTTCGTCTCTCTTCTACCACGATCTTCCCAATGCTTCATGCTTTTAGTTACCTTTGCCAACTAAAGACAATGCCATCACCAATTTGTCATACCATCATTTCATGAGCCCCAAGGATGATGTATTACACACATCATAGCCTTGCAAATTTTTTTGGGGTGCCAATGGTTGCTACCCATTTTCCAACTCAGATGGACTATACTCCACCGTGCAGATCTTTTACATATTCTAACAAAACTAGATTGCTTCGAACAAGTCTAGCTAGTTTATTAGTCTTCGATAGAAAAATGATTTAGGTAAGATGTGTTTATCTACCATCGATCTATAGATGATAAATTGAATTCATTGACAACTTGGTTCTAACAATTTTGAACAACTATGTTCAAAACCACCATGTGAACCTTGCATCTTAATCTAACATAATGTTCAATGAGACTGTTGTGTAACCAGCTCCAAAAAGAGAAGAAAAGAGATATCAACGCCTTAGAAATAAGCCACTTCGAGGGGGAAACCTCCAATACATTACATAAATGAACAATTCTTGGATGATACAATTCACGAAACCTCCTTTCTATATATAGGAGTCCATGGGGCCATAATGTAATCCTAGTGGGCCACAATGTAATCCTAGCCGACCTAACAATAATAATTTAAGGGCACAATAATAACCAAATGGGGGTTACAAGGGTACAATAATAACAATAAGGGGGGTTAAACTAACATAATAAGGGGCTACACTATTAATATAGGGACTTAACATGCCCCTCTCCTTCAAACAAGTGTTGTCCTCAACGCTTGATTATTTCTTGATGCTTCTGTATAAAATTCTCATCCTCCCATGTGAAATCTTCTACAGGAAAGTTCTTCCACTTGCCGAGATACTCTGAAATTGATCATACTTGTCGAGTTCTTGTCTCTATGACTGCTTCATAGCTTATTTCGATGTCATGTTGATCTTCCTGTTGTTTCATTAGATTCTGCACCAAAGTTGGGTTATCCTTTGAGAGTTGGAGAACTTGTTGTTGATGCTCGATGTGATCTTCCACTAATTTATCATCCATATTTTCTATTATTTGATCCTTCAAACCATCCAAATTAGCCTCCATTTCTTCTTTTAAACCATCTATTTCATCTTCAATTGCTCTTCGTAAGATTGAAAATTGTTGCACTTGGTACCGTAATTTTGATATCTCATACTGCAACTCTTCCTCTTCATGCGTCATAGTATAGTTTTTTGAGGGATTAATGGGTATGGAATTATTTTTTGGAGGAATTATAGAGCCCAATACTGATAAAAATTCTAAAATATGCCCTTGGAATCAATTCAAATTGATTCTTCAAACGAGACTTATGCAATTCGAAAAAATACACACCTTTTTCTTGCTTTGAGGATCTCGATATTGAAATTGAATTATCTCTGTAATTGAAAATATTCAATATCGGAAATTAAGCCCTGTAGTAGCCCTCTGAAGCTTCTTTCAAATGCCACAGGTCTGATCTAATTTGGATTCCCCAAGACAAAGTTGTGTCCAATATCCCACAATGACCTAATTTTGGACTGGTTCAGTAGAGCGAACTTGTAGGACTTGCCACGTGTCACTGTATCGTCCTTTGTCTCTGAAATTGATAGAAAATAAACTAAAGTCTATGTACTTGCGAACACTTTTTACGGCACTTAAATCCACTACCCAGAGAGAGAGTTATTTAACTTTTCCCACGATCACCTCTTTGAGATGAAATTCCGGAGCCTGAAAAAGCACTACCTTCCACAGATCATATCTCCAAAAATATTGCGAACCAAGCTCTGAAATTTTTTGACGAATTTCCTCAGGATTTCAACTTCGCACCATACGAATTTCAGATTCTGAAACTTTCTAGAAAAATTTCTATAGCGAAAATTCCACGATGACCTGTTTAGGAGCTTGAACAAAGACCTAACTTCCACAGATAATATCTCCGAAAATATTGCGAACCAAGCTCTGAAATTTTTAGACAATCTTCCTCGGGATTTCAGCTTCGCACCCTAAAAATTTCAGCTTCTGAAACTTCGTAGAAAAAAATTTATAGTGAAAATGCCACGATGACCTGTTTGGAGCAGCGAAACCCTAGAATCCAAAGCTCTGATACCAAATGTTGTGTAACCAGCTCCAAAAATAGAAGAAAAGAGATATCAACGTCTTAGAAATAAGCCACTTCGAGGGGGAAACCTCCAATACATTACATAAATGAACAATTCTTGGATGATACAATTTACAAAACCTCCTTTCTATATATAGGAGTCCATGGGGCCATAATGTAATCCTAGTGGGCCACAATGTAATCCTAGCCGACCTAACAATAATAATTTAAGGGCACAATAATAACCAAAATGGGGGTTACAAGGGTACAATAATAACAATAAGGGGGTTACACTAACAACAATAAGGGACTATACTAGTAATATAGGGACCTAACAGAGACACCCCAATATTTCAAAACATTCTTAAATAACATCTTCACGACCTCCTCTATTGCATAAGGCAACTTCATTACAATGAAATTTCCATACTAAAAAAAACAATCAATCACAACCAAATCCCCAGTATAACCTTGCAACATAGGAATGTGAGTGATGAAGTTCATAAAGACACTTTTCCAAGGCATCTTTAGCACCAGAAAAGGTTGAAGTGGACCAACCTGCATTCTAGTGTCTGCCTTGCCTTGTTGGCACACAAGATAGGTCAAGACTCTACTCACTGGGCGACATCTCACCTCATATGTTCTTAGTAGTAACCTCATTCCAACAGCGGCATTATCCTTCATTGTCCTAGGTGGCATGCCCAAAGTGAATCAAGGCACTCCCTCAAGAGTACTTTCCAAAGGCTACATAACTTAGGCACATGCATGCTAATAGCAAAGTAAAAATAAATCCATTGTCCATCCAAAACATCTTTGTTTTATCTTCTTGCACACGTTCCATGATGTGCAAAGTAATGGGATCATTTTCCAATTCCTTTTTTATCTTCTCTTGCAAGTTTGGAAAAAAAATTGCACATAACTTCCCATAAACACCAACAATATTAATATTAATTCAACTTTTAAACCTTTCTTCATAACTTTCTAATCATATTTCAATCTTCTTTGCGAAAATAACTCCATATAACTTTATTAAAAGAAAAGCAAACATAATAATCCTAACCCTAACGTTAACCTTATTCCATAGATAACCCAATCTGTTATATTATTTGAAAGTCGCTTTGGCTTTTTCCATGAAAGAACTTTCAAAATAAATTAAAGCTAAAAAAATTTATGGAAAATTCAAAAAAATTTAAATTTAAATTTTTAAAATATATTTAAATAATAAAAAGTTTAAAATATAATTTAAATTATTAATGAAAAAAATAATAATAAAATATAAAAAAAATGTTTTTTATATTCATGAATTGTAATTTTCTTTCGAAAGTAATATTCATTTAAAAAAGAAACTTACACATATTTAAATCAAATTTTTATTAACATTAAACTAAATAAATACTCGTCAAGTTCTACTAGCACGACTAGTTGAGGATGGGTCTTGTTCTAGGGAGAGGATACATGCTAAAATTTAGTTACCTAAGGGCCAGTATGACCCAGTCTAAGTGCGATCCCGGAGTGACTTCAACAACTTATATACCCCTGAAATCGTGGTTCCTCAAACCACAGATCAAACCTTAAAAAATCACAAACAACTTAACAAACAAATAAACAAAAACTAAATAAATACTCCATATTAATAACAATCCAATAAACTAATCCTTTATATAAAAAAGAGAGAAAACCCTTATTAATATTAAACTAAATAAACACGTAACCATATTAATAACAATCAATTAAACTCGTCCTTTATATAAAAAACCAGATCACCATTTTAAAAAACACTGGTACGCAGATAAAACTTTTAGTATAAATCTTTGGAAACAAAGGCTGTCCCAGCCCAACACTTGTATAAACCTCTGGAGACAAGCCCTGTCCCATCCTACTACCATGCATTCACAATGGTGTTACAAGATTTTCCCTACTCGGCGCCATGCTTTGGGAAAGCGGCCCTACAAAACGATTCATTGAAGCCTATATTTTTCAAAAGCTACCGATGTTTTTCCAAAAGAGACCCTAGAAAGATTGCCTCGCCTTTCGATGAAAGATTATCGTCCCTCCTTTATATCTCCTTGTCCTTGGAACAAAGTTGGAACCACAAATGGCCTCGAGATTCAAAAAGCAAGTTATGATGATGATTGATGTTTCTCTCATATGGAAAGTAACTTCTAACGGTCCACTCCATTGTCACCCTTTTCAGTCGAGTTAAAGTGATCAAATCAAAGTCCTCACAGTTTCGGTATATTTTTATTTTTTAATTCATTTAACTTTATGGGCGATGATAAACCTGGGGTAGTTCAAAGTTGTATAGATTTATTGGTTCTCACTGTTTCAATATATTTTTATTTTTTAATTCATTTAACTTTATGGGTGATGATAAACATGGGGTAGTTCAAAGTTGACCGTATAGGGAAACAGAGTAGCTTCAATGTTATATTTAACCATATTTATTTATTTATTTATATTGGTGGGTTAATCTAATATTTTAATCATTTTATATTGATATTGGTTAATCTCATTTAATTTTCATAGTCACATTTTCCACCATCCTCTATTCATATTGGTGATCTAAATTACCACTCAAAACATTTTTATATTATTTTTATTTTTTTATTGTATTTAATAAAATTTTCAAATCCTTTCATATTGGATGTGAAATATATTTATAATTTTTTCTCAATAATGAATTTTTACACTTGTGATTTTGTCATATGTAAATGTGATATATTCTTATTCATAAAAATAGTAGTCTTTGTATTAACTTAATGATAAAATAGTAGTCTTTGTATTAACATAATGAGATAAGGGTGATTGGTTGTGAAATGAATAGGCATATTTGGTTGGTTTTTTTTTTCTTTTTTATGGAACATTATAAAACATGTTGTGAGGGTGTGTGTAAATAATAAATAATAAATAATGCATGAGATAATAAAGAGTTAGATACATTGTGTTTAATGTGTTTAATATGTTAAAATAGTTTTTTATCTCTGTAGAAATTTGCTGAATAATAAATAATTATCCACCGAGATTATCCTGATCACATACAATTCGAATTTATATGCAACACATAATCTCTTCCACTCAGATCAACTCAGATCATCACACATGCGGAAATAAAATCAAGCGATAACACATCAAATCATCATACACATTAACACAGTATGTATGGGGAAAGCTTATAGTTGAAAACCCCGCAGCTATTGTGTATATTATAATGGAGAAATCATGTAACAATCATAGTACAAAAACTCTTCACAAGCTCTCATGCACACCCTCAATTGCTACACACTATCAAGCTAGATCTAGCAAAACACATGCTCCAATCCTTAGCCACTTGATAGCCAGCCTCTATTGCGTGTTTCAATTCTATGGGATGGCCTCTTTATATAGATAAACCACCAGCCTGAACTACGCAATCCTCATAGGCTTACTCCACCTATCTATGTGTTGCAAATAGCAACAGTATAGTCACAACTGATAGCTAACTCTACCCTTTCATCTATCTCTTTCATTGGTCTCCACTGAACTGATCATGCACTGTAGTGAACTGATGTGTTCTTGAGTTGAATAATGAGTTACTAATTAATGAATTAAATAATATTTAATTCACTCCACTCATAACTAATTGATTAGCTAATTAAACTAATCTCAACTAGTTCAACTAAAATAAACAAAACACAACTCCACTATCTGTCTCATTAACTCCTCCAAACTTCTGCCACTGAAGTCCTAACTGAAGTCAACCATGCATGATGCCATCAAACCCTAGGAATAGCGTAATTCCTCTGTCAGATGCATGAGCCACTTCTGTAGCTCGAACTGAAGTGCTCCAAGAGAGTAAACTGCCGTTTAGAGTCCAAATATTATTAAGGGTAAATAATATTTGACTTCCCTATTTTTAGGAGAGGCGGTCTAAAAATAGACTTCGACCTCTTCGACCTAAAAAATAGAGTCTCATATATTTTTACCAACATGACCAATGCTCCAAGAATCTCAAACTGGAATCCCTGAACCATGCTCCATATGTCTAAAAATAGACATAGTCTAAAAATAGATTTTGTGCCAAAATTTGCCTGCGGGCCCACTTAGTGAAGGCGACTTCATTTCACTAAGCTCCATCATCTTGCTACATTTTCAACACTCCCTCTTAGCAAGATATGGATTATCTGCAACCCCTATCCTGCCTCTGTGGAATTCGAACTTGCTCCTGGTGAGCGCCTTCGTCAGGATGTCGGCATCCTGATCCTCCGTGGGAACATATGAAAGCATCATGATCCTCCGCTGAACACAATCTCTGATGTGATGGTACCCGATGTCGATATGTTTGGACCTATCATGAAATACTGGATTAGCCGAGAGCTTGATGCAGCTCTGGTTATCACAGTAGATCACTGTAGGCTCCAAATGCAACCTGAACAAACCTGCGAGGATCTTCCTCATCCAAATAGCCTCGCATGCAGCCAAGCTAGCTGCCATGTACTCGGCCTCTGCTGAACCGAGTGCCACGGATCTCTGCTTCCTGCTGTACCAGGAAACTGCTGTCGACCCAATGCTGAAAACTCCTCCAGAAGTGCTCTTCCGGTCCGTTGGACTTCCTGCCCAATCTGCATCAGTGAAGCCAGAAAGCTTCACTCCATCCTCCTGTCTGTACCATAGACCATATCCCGATGTGCCTCTGATATAACGCAATACATGCTTGCCTGCCTTCCAAAAGAGCTTGGTAGGCTTAACCATAGCTTGCGAAAGCTGGTTAACTGCATAGCATATATCGGGTCGTGTATTGACCAGATACATAAGCGACCCCACCAACTGCCGATAGACAGTGGCATCCACTACCTCCGCTGAAGTAGCATCCTCCTTCCTCCAACCACCAGGAAGAGGAGTGTCAACAGGCTTGCAGCCTTGCATGTTGAACCTCTCCAAAATCTCCTGGGCATACTTTCCCTGAGAAACAAACAGTCCTCCGCTGCGCTGCCAAATCTCCAATCCCAGGAAATAATGAAGGATGCCTAAGTCCTTCATCTCAAACTCTCGTGCAAGATCCTCCTTGCATGAAAGTATCAACTGCTCATCGCCAGTCAAAATCAGATCATCTACATACAGTACGATGATCAACAGCTTCCCCTCCACCACAATCTGGTACAGGTTAGGATCCACCTCACTCTTGGAGAATCCAAGCCCGGTGAAGTAGCTATCTATTCGAGTGTACCAAGCACGAGGTGCTTGCTTCAGCCCGTACAGTGCTCTCTTGAGTCGGCACACATGCGACTCACTGCTGAAGATCTCAAAACCTTCAGGCTGCTCTATGTACACCTCCTCCTCAATAACTCCATTGAGGAACGCAGTCTTCACATCCATCCGATGAATGTGCCACCCCATCTGCGCTGAGAGAGCAAGGATCGTCCGTATGGAAGAGTACCTTGCGACAGGTGCAAAAGTCTCCTCATAGTCAATCCCCTCGATCTGTGAGAAGCCACGGGGGACAAATCTCGCCTTGTACTTCTCCACACTCCCGTCAGCCGCCTGCTTCACCTTGTAGATCCATCGCGAACCTACAACTGATTTCCCAACCGGTCTTGGGACAATATCCCATGCACTGTTCCTGATGATCGAATCATATTCTTCAATCATGGCATCAACCCATGCGGGTTCCTCCACAGCTTCCTCAAAAGAGGATGGCTCTGTCACAACACATTGACTCATAAGAGCCATGTATCCAGTGTACCGATCCGGTGACTTTCTCTGTCTGCGCTGTGCTGTAGGTGGTCCTACAACCTTCTCTGCATCCCAAGCCAGTCGCTCAGCTTCTGTAGTGCGCATGCGCCCTCTGATGGTTGGCGCTGCCTGGGTGGTTTCTTCCACCTCCTGAACCTCCTCTTGTGGCTGATCCATATCCGGAAGCTCCTCCTTAGGAACTAACAGCTCCTCATCTGCATGCAAGTGTAGCTCCCTCTCAAGCGAACACTGCATGGCTTTCTCCTCCTGAAATTTTATATCCCGTCGCACAACAGTCTTGCGACTGTCTGGCACATACACCCGATAGTTATGAGGTGTATCAGTGTACGCCACAAATATTCCAACCTCAGCAGTTGGATCCAGCTTCCTTCTTGCATCCTTCGTCACATGCATGTAGATAGGAGAACCAAAAATCCGCAAATGGGAAATATCAGGCCTCTTGCCAGAATAAGCCTCCTCTGGTGTACTCATGCCAAGAACCTTGTGAGGACAACGGTTCTGCACATACACTGCTGTATTGCATGCCTCAGCCTACAAGTGAAGGGGTAGGCCCTGATCATGCAACATCGCCCGTGCAGCACCCACGATCGTTTTGTTCTTCCGCTCAGCCACCCTGTTCTGCTGTGGGTTATGTACGATGAGCTCTCTGACCTTCGCGCGTAACTCCTTGGAATTCAAATGATGAATTCACCACCACATCACTCCTTAGAGCACCACCTTCTTCCTCACCTTCCTCGACCAAAGGTTTTGGAAACTCACGAACTTCGGGCGAATGTATTGCCTCTTCTTCTGCATGAAGAAGATCCAGCACTTTCGAGAGAAATCATCAACAAAGATCACGTAGTACTTGTGCTTTGCTGTCGAATCTACTGAGAAAGGACCACACACGTTTGTGTGAACTCTCTCAAGGATCGTCGTGGCGTGACTATCCTTCTCGTGAAAGGTGGCTTTCAAAAAATTTCCTAAAGTACACCCCTTGCACTGATCTGACTGCGCAAGGGTGCCCTTAGGAAGCCCAATAGAAATCTACTGTAGGATCTTCAAAGCTCCATGGTGAAGGTGGCCCAATCTCCGGTGCCACAGTTCGCCCTCATCATCCCGCCTCACCACTTCTCCCGCTGCACGCCGCGTCGCGCAGCCATCCACCGCAAATCGATGTTGCCTTAGTTCGAACCCCCGAACCTTCCGTCTTCCAAAAAGAGTCTTACTGCGCAGGAAGGCTTTTCCTTCGCTGAAGACCACATCATACCTCTTATCCTCCAACATCGCTACTGAAATCAGGTTCTTCTTCAATCCAGGTACATGCATGACATCCTTTAAGACAAAGGGTTTACCAGACTCCCTCTGAAAGGATACGGTACCGATACCAGTCGCACTGTATCTACCGTCATCGCCCATCTCGATGTGCACACCCAACTCTTTGTCCTCCAGATCTGAGAACAACTCCCGATCTCCCGTCATATGAAATGACGCACCGCTGTCCAAGAACCATACCGATCCCATCACACTTGAAACCAAGCATGCGATCAGTGAAAATTCAAGCTCGAACTTTGAAGCCAAATCTTCTCCATCTGCAGATCTTCCCGCTTGCTTGTTCTTCTTCTTCTTTGGACAATTGGTAGCATAATGTCCGTGATCATGGCAGTGAAAACATTTCACTCTCGCCATATCCTGCTTCTTGCCCTTAGCTCCAGAATGAGAGGTTTTCTTACCCTTCCCTTTCTTAGCTTTGGACACCAAAGCGCAGTTTTCTTCATCAGCTCCCTTTGATGAAGATCCATCTCGAGTAGTCCTCCTTATCTCCTCCCGCATGAGATCCGCCCAAAGGCGCTCCCATCCCGGCAGCTTCTCCCGACCATTGACACTATCTTGATATGAGTGCCAAGCCTTCGGAAGACCAAGGAGAGCCAAGTCGACCATGTCCTCATCTTCGACAGTCACCCCCACACTTCCCAGCTCATCTCTGCACTGAGTGAACTTCGTGAGGTATTTGGCGATACTGTCGCCTTTCTCCATCTTGATGTTCCTGAGCTTATCTTTGAGCGCCAGCTTCCTTTGGTCACTCTTACTCTGGAATAGATCCGTCAAAGCTTTCCACATTAGAAATGGAGAAGCCTTTCCATGCAAGCTGGATACAATATGATCCTTGACGCCCTCCAACAGGATCCTTCGACATTTCGCCATCTTCTTTTGCCATGCATCGACTTCAGCAGGATCAGTGGGCTTTTTGACATCCGTATCTACGAACTCCTTCAGACCATTATCTTCTAATACTTCCTCCATGCGATCCTTCCATGCAACATAATTTGAACTGCCTTCAAGAGCATATTCGAGTCGCAAACCGTTGAAAGACATTTTCAACACCGGCACCAAGAAAACAAAACTGCTGCAAAATTTTGAATTCCACCTCAAAGCTCAACCGCTCTAGATCGTGAGAAAAAATTATTTCTAGCACAGAGATCGACTGCAAGGGGCGTTTACCAGACCTTTCACTTTCCGAAGAAAGATGAATTCGGAGGCTACCTGGCCCGCATGCAGACTCTGTCTACCGAAATAAGTTTGTAATCACTGTGATGATCAATCTCTGCTTCAATAGCTCCGATACCATGTAGAAATTTGTTGAATAATAAATAATTATCCACCGAGACTATCCTGGTCACATACTATTTGAACTTCATACACAACACATAATCTCTTCCACTCAACTCAACTCAGATCATCACACATGCGGAAATAAAATCAAGCGATAACACATCAAATCATCATACACATTAACACAGTATGTATGGGGAAAGCTTATAACTGAAACCCCGCAGCTATTGTGTATATTATAATGGAGAAATCAAGTAACAAACTCAGTGCAATACTCCTCACAAGTACTCAGTACTTTCTCATACAGTTACTCACAATCTAGCTCAGTTTTGAACAAGTTACTGGTTCAAAACTCACCGCCAATTGCCTTGCCTCTATTGCGTGTTTCAATGCTATGGGATGGCCTCTTTATATAGATAAACCACCAGCCTGAACTGCGCAATCCTCATAGGCTTACTCCACCTATCTATGTGTTGCAAATAGCAACAGTATAGTCACAACTGATAGCTAACTCCACCCTTTCATCTACCTCTTTCACTGGTCTCCATTGAACTAATCATGCACTGTAGTGAACTGATGTGTTCTTGAGTTGAATAATGAGTTACTAATTAATGAATTAAATAATATTTAATTCACTCCACTCATAACTAATTGATTAGCTAGTTAAACTAATCTCCACTAGTTCAACTAAAATAAACAGAACACAACTCCACTATCTGTCTCATTAACTCCTCCAAACTTCTGCCACTGAAGTCCAATGATCAAACCACATGCATAAAGAGCTCAATGCCCCATAAGAAAACGTCAATACCTTCGCGAGTTGCATGTGCCACATCCGTAGCTCAAACTGAAGTGCTCCAAGAGAGTAAACTGTTGTTTAGAGTCCAAATATTATTAAGGGTAAATAATATTTGACTTCCCTATTTTTAGGAGAGGCAGTCTAAAAATAGCCTTCGACCTCTTCAACCTAAAAAATAGAGTCTCATATATTTTTACCAACATGACCAATGCTCCAAGAATCTCAAACTGGAATCCCCGAACCATGCTCCATATGTCTAAAAATAGACATAGTCTAAAAATAGACTTTGCGCCAGAATTTTCCTGCGGGCCCACTTAGTGAAGGTGACTTCATTTCACTAAGCTCCATCATCTTGCTGCATTCTCAACAATCTCTTCAAAATATCATTGTTCATCCAAGTTATGCACAATTTCAACTTTTATGTATATCTCATTGGCATGTGCATTAAAAAAAGTTACATAAATTAAGTTATATGTTGGACATTACTTATTTCATTATAATAGGACACCAATGACTTTCATCAATGTAGTACAAATAAAGAGGTTAAAAAGATAGATACAGTCATCTTTGATCCCAAGTTATGCTCAATATACCACTTATACATATGCAATACATGGACATGTGGATCACACCATGGGCATATGAAGATAATTATTATCATCTTTGATCTAAAATTGTCCTTGGCATGCCACCTATATGTATATAATACATGGACATATGGATCACAACCTGGGAACTATGTTTCATAACACCAATGTTATCTTAAGAATCATTGGTACAACTCACTAACTTTATTACCTTATAGAAGAAGGAGTTATATAAAATTGTATGCAATCTACCATCAAAAAAATATTATTAATAAAAACCACAATAACAATATCTATATGTCAAATATGTGTCTATAGATTGCATATATTTAGCATTATAGAGTTTATGATAATTTAGTTCTATTTATTTTCAAAAATTTATATTTACATTTATTTTTAATTTTAGTAGATTAATTTACATACTTTTAAAACATTAACTATTATTTTTTTGAAGAGAAAAATATTTTTATTATGTATGAAAAATATAAATGGTATGGAAGCCGTTATAAGAAATACTCATTATGAATTCAATATGTGACATGTAGTGATTAAACTAAGAAGGGGAGAATAATAACATTTCTTCCAACTCAAACTAAACCAAATCAGCATTATCTGTCATATATATGAAATAATAAGAATTAAGATACATATAATGAATTCAGATGTGTAAAAAAGAGAATTCTCATATCTTTAATATCAAATGAAAAAGTAAAAATTAAACTGATTAAAAATATTTTGAATACTACAATAGAAAAATGAAAATAAAAGTCTATATCTTATCTTCTAATTCAAAATTTTATTTTATTAATTTCTTAAAATATTTTGGAAAAAAAAAATAGATAAAAAGAAAAAAAAGAAAAAAAAAAATAATAAATATCAAATCACATACAAAATTCCCCTTTTCCTTGCAACTTGAAAATAAACAAAAGTCTCAACACATTTATAACTTAGAGAATAGATGACATAAAATACATATAAATCACCACAAACATATAAATTCAATAAATTTTCATATTTTAAAACTCAAAATTAAATACATTTGTTTTTTTTTTTAAATGTTTACTATATACTTTGACATATAATGTTTAATCTTGATCTTGCATTTTCATAATATTCACTTTAAAAAAAAATTGTGATGTTGTGAACCATCAAGTGTGATCATCTTCAGGACGGAGATATTAAATTTAATCTATAGCAAAGATATAAATAGGTGAGAGATGTGGGAAAAAAGAGATGTTAGATAAATTTGAACATTAAGAGGTCATAATGGTTAAACATTCACAATAATTAAAAAGAAACCAAAGGTGAAGAAAATATAGATACATAATTATTAAATAATAAAAATAATATTAAGCTAATACCAAATAATTATATAGTCAAAACTAAAATTAATATGAAAAGGAAAATTAAAGGAAAAGATTCGGTATAACCCTATTATGTATATTAATTAATCTATTATTTAAAAAAAAAATAGTCATTCTTAAATAATATAAAAATTAACTTTGACTAAGTATTAAGAATTTATGTAGGCGCTAAAATTATCAATATCATTGAAGTATTTGCATCAGGAAAAATGGTCTGCTCGATTGATTTTAGGGTTCACCCGTTGTGCCTCTCTTGCCTAGATGTCGCCACCTACCAAGAGTTGGATTTCCTTGTTGGGGAAGGGACAAACAATGGAGACTAGTTTTGTTGTTATCTCAATGCATTCGATAGTGGGGAGCTTCGAGATATAGTTGAGGAGGATTGGAATGTCTCTTTTCCCGGTGGAAACAAAGTTTGGCTCAAGAATGGAGGTGTGGCAAGTTGAAATTGGGATCAGGATGTCTTGAGAGAAATGCAACAAATTTTCCAATAGAGGTATTATTTTAAGCTCCATGTGCCCCCTAGTTTTTTTTTTTAAGTCTATTATGCCTTCTAAATGGTGGGGTCAAGGAAGGTCACATACAATGATTTTAAATGGCCTTGTTTCCCTTTTTCTGCACCGATTCACCCTTTGGTTTATGCATCATGTGTGCCCTGGGATGTGAAGGCTCATAGTAGATTTCAAATTTTCATAAAAAACATGAGCAGAAGATCTATATGGCCCAATAGACTTGCTTATGTCTCCTCTATAAAACAATATATTGAAGAAAAAGTGGGGGTTTCGTACTATATTTAAAAGTTTGAAATATGAAGGGAAGGTACTCAATGATTCCTTCCAGATCCAAAACAATAGTATTTCAAGGAACTCAACATTAATCCTAAACTCAAGGTTGAGAGGAGGAGCTCCATGATCTAGAGCTTCAAGACCCAGGAAACAAAATGGGAAAACTACTTTTTCTAAAGATGTTGTGAAAGGGAGGTCTTCTTCTAGAGCATAACAAATACAAAGCAATCCAATTCATTACATTGTTGACCAAATGGAGCATACACATGCCCTAGAGGAAAACCTTCCAGAGGTAAATTCACCATTCACTACTCTTCAATCCAAGGCAGTTATTTGTAGATTTAACGGTTTTTGGCCCAAATCAGAAGCCCTACACCAGTGGATTTTTTCTACTTGGATACACAATTGTGACTTGTATTTATGCTCCAAAAGGTTTTTTACTGTACAATTTGATACACATAAGGATATGGATTTTGCACTAAATGAAGGGTCATGGTTTTGGGGTAGAGCATAGTTCTTTATTACTCCATGGTTTATAGAATTTGGTGCAACAAATATGGTTGCCACTACATTGTTGGTATGGGTGAGACTCGCAAACCTCCCTATTCCTTTTTGGAATGAACAGGTCTTAGAGGGTATTGGAAATACTTTTAGCAAGTACAAAAAGAGAGACATAGAAAGAACAAAAAAAATGTATATTTACCTTCGCTCGAATATGCATGGAAATTGACCTGAGCAAAGGCTTACCAAATCATATGACTTTAAAACATAAAAATTTAGAGTAGTAAAAAACTTTAGACTATGAGAAAACAACATTCAAATGTTGTTTGTGTTTTCAAACAAGACATCTTCAATACACTTTCCCACAAGCTAAGAAAAACTCAAAAAAGAAAATTATTCACAAGCCGAAGGGATGGTAGTTTTCATAACCATATCTCTCTGAAGAAGAAGAAGAAGAAGAAATCACGAAGAAAAAAACAAAACAAGAAGATGGAGGCAGACGGAATGAAAATGCTTCACAACAACATTATGTAGCATTCCAAGATACATACCAATAGATAAATATGACATAAAAAGAGGATGGCATGGTGGGCACAAAACGTGTCCACATCTCATAAAGTGCAGATTTGAATAAAGAGAATCCATTAGAAACCGTAGGGTGTGATTTGGCTCTAGTCCTAGTGGATCTCAAAGCTGGGGATTAGAAACAAGTCCAAAAAAGGAAAGGAAAGAAGGGGAACACAAGTGATGCATACATTACTTGATCTTCCCCCTTGTATATTATTATCTTTTTATAGTTTTTGTATTTTATTTTGTTGTTTTTTTCAGCAATAGGTTTCATATATATTGGTGCACAAGCACAATGATCGAGTCTTTTTGCAGTTGCCATAGAACAAATTTTATTATGGGTCGTTGTTTTTTGTGGATATATATTAGTTTTTTACATCCTCACGTGGGGACATCAAATTTTCTGGGGAAAGCACATATAAGTGCATATACATAATGTATTTTTGGATGTTTTTTTATAAATGAATGAAAATACAAGTTGTTTTTTGAAGGAAAAAATTAAGAATAAATATAATAAATATTAATAAGAATAAGAATAAAATAAACTCTGACTATAAGCTAAAGAATGAAAATAAGAAAAAATAAAAACTATATATGAAATATAATTTAAAGTATATGAAAAATTAAACAAAATTAAGAAAAATAAAAAAAAAATATATATTTTGACCAAACAATCTAAAAACATAGTTACTCATCAAACGAGAACTTTACTGATTACCTATTTTTTTGAGGTAGCAAAAAAATCACCCAATTTTGAAAAGTGGTTATTCATAATACACCTTTTTTTAGCATATTTTTGACACTTTAAATTTTCTTATGTATCAAGTATCAACAATTTTTTTTAAATGTTAATGATTTTCTTGTTGATTTTGAAAAATGTTGATGCAACATCAACCCATTATTTTTAGAGGGTTTATCTTTTACACTTTAATTTTTCTTTTGTATCAAGTATGAACATTTTTTTTAAATGTTAGTGATTTTCATGTTGATTCTGAAAAGTGTTGATGCAGCATCAACCCTTTTTTTTAGAGGGTTTATTTTTTAGTCTTTAAATTTTATAATGTATAAAGTGTGAATAAACTCTATTAAATGTTGGTGGTTTTCATGTGGATTTTGAAAAACATCAACATTATTTATCAGACATATTTTTGACACTTTAAATTTTCTTTATGTCCTAAGTATGCACAATTGTTTTTTAAATGTTGATTTTTTAACCATTTTTCAAATTGTTTGATTCATCTTCTTGTTTTATATCCTAAGATGTTTGTTTTTTAAGGATTTTCCAAACATGTGTTTTTTGTTTTTTTTGCAATGTTTTATTATAATGAAATTTTTTATTTTTCTTGTACAGTTTACAAATAATAATAACATTAATATTTTGAGGTTAGGATTTTTTTTATATTTATTTATCACTAATTAGTACTTCAATACACAAAAAATAATTATCATTAAAAAATAATAATTTTAAAGACTTGACAAAAAATACACATTTTGCATATAGATATAATTAAAAAAAACATGTATTTTAGGAATTTTTCGCTAAAAATGACACTTTAAATAAAATATTTTTATGAAAAAATTGAATAAAAAAAAGTTAGAAAAATAGCGAATTTTGTGAAATTTGTAAGCATTTATATCTAAAAACGATGATATTTGAAGTTTTTTATTATTATTATTAAATAGTTCATAAAATTTGAAGTAAAAATAACAAAAACAAAAATAAAAATAAAACAACAAAATCTTAACAAATAAAAATTTAAAACGCAAAAAATTTAAAGCACAATCAAATTTAGAATAAATAAATAAAATAAAATAAAAACATCAAAAGAAAAAATAAACATTAAAACAATTTTTTTAGTACAAAATTTAAGTTTAAAATTTAAAAAAAAAAAAAATGAGGCCCAGAGGCGAATGTCGATTCCAGGAATCAACCTTTAAAAGTTTTAAATTTAAATTTGAAAGTTTGAAATTGTTTTCTTTTAAAAAGCTAAAAATAAAAATAAAAATAAAAAGACAAATTAAACTTACTTAAAAAAACATTAAAAAATAATTTCAAAAAATAATAATAAATAATTAAATAATTAAATTAAATAAATAAATTTAAAAATTGGAAGAGGTCATTTTCAGGAATCACCCAGGGCCTCGGGCTTGGGCGGCCAGGTCGATTCTGGGAATCAGCCCTAGACGACGAGGTTGTGCTCGACTATGAGTACGACCTGGACAACCAGGGCTACAAGGCAAAAGGGGTTGCCCGCCCAAGTAGCCCTGGGTGGCAGTTGTTTCTAGGAATCGACCTGGGCCCAATATTTTAATTTTTTTAATCTACTTTTCTTTTCAATTATTTAATTTAAATCTATTTTTTTATTTTTATTTTTTGTTTTTTTTGTTTTTTTTTCAATTTATTTTTTAATGTTTTTTTATATGTTTAATTTTTTTTAAATATTTTTTTTTAATTATTTCTTTTGAAGTTTTAAAAAAAAAATTAATTGTGTTTATTGTGTTTTTGTTCATGTTTATTTTTTTATTTTTTTTTATTCTCATCAATATCTTTTTTTCCCTTTATTGGGATAATTAAAAAAACCCGAAGTTTTTTTTTTTAATATATATTTTTATTTACTTGTTATTATTTTATATTTCAATGTTTCTATATTCTGAATAGATTTGATTGGATATATATATATATATATATATATATATATATATATATATATATATATATATATATATATATAGAAGTAATAAGTCTAGGAGAACATGTTTTTGTTGATGGTGTACTTCCTTTCGATAGGATTTTGGAAATGACAAGTTTTTTTTATGTAATCTCTATTTTATTTACCCACTTTCAATATGTTTATTAGATTTGATTTATTAAATTCAAAATAAATAAAATTTTAATATTAAATTATTATTATTATGATTATTATAAAATGATGCATTACAAAATATTAATAACATTAAAAATATTGTTACTTCTAAGTTTAAAGAGAAAATGTGGTGTGAGAAAGATTTAGAGGCTAAAAGAAAATTAAGATATTATAAGGAGGTCATCAACCCTACTCTAGAAAATCAAAATTATCTCTTTGTTTTAACTAGCTCAAAGAAAAAAAATTAATATAGCCAAGATAAGAACGAACTCTCATGAGCTCCATATTGAAACAGGTCCTTGGGAAGTTCCTAAAACACCATGGGTGGAAAGGATCTGTCATTTTTGTGAGAATATGAACATCGAGGATGAAAATCACTTCCTTTTAGGAGGTCCTGCATACACCCACATTAGATCTGAGTTTCATAATCTGTGTTGCAATACCGACCTTCCTAGTCTTTTAACATCTCAAAATTATAGTGAGTTCGGGACGCTTCTCTCCAAGCTCTTCGAGCATAGGATTACAATTTTAAAACAAATTAAATAATTTGTTTCTTTAGGTCCGATAAACCAGAGTTTGGTCTCAGTGGACGTTAACCATCATCATCATCATCATCATATATATATATATATATATATATATATATATATATATATATATATATATATATATATATATATATATATATATATATATATATATATATAACAATTTTCAAATTTCAAATTTTCAAAATTATTTAAAAATTAAATATTTACACAAATTTCAAAAAAAAACAAATTTTTTAATTCAAAGAGTATCAAAAACTCCAAAATCAAATATAAATTCATTTGTTATGTAAAGTTGTTCGTTCATCATAACTAAAGTGTTTCATATCTAGTGAATTCAATACATTATATAAAAAAAGACATTATATTTAATAAATTGCTATTAATATGATAAACTTAAAATAAAAATAAATTAATATAAATTAAATAGTAATAATTTTTTAAAAGAATATTAACACCATGGCTAAAAATTGTTGGAATTTTAAAGCTTTCTATAGAGATGATATTTTATCTTTAATGTCATGACTGAAAATTGTTGGAATTTTAAGGCTTTTCAGAGACATGATATTTGATATTTATTGGCATGCCTGAAAATCGTTGGAATTTTAAGACTTTTTAGAAATGTGATATTTTATGTTTAGTATCGTGCGTATCGTTGGAATTTTAAGGTTTTTCAGAGTCATGATATTTTATCTTTAACGTCATTATTAAAAAATGTTGAAAATTTACCCCTTAAAAAAAAGTGTTATTCAAACATCAATCATTTTCGTTTTCACAGTGTTTTTTTGCACAAAAAAAAATCTTTTAATTCCATTTTAAAAATGTTGAAAATTTATCCAAAATAAAAAAAGAGTTATTCCAACATCAACACTTGTCATTTTCAGGCTTTTTTTGAGTTTTTAACTAGAGTTCTCATTTTGAAGTAATAGTTCTCATTTGATCAATAACTTTATTTAAATTAAAGGTTAAATAAAAAGACAAATATAATAAATATTCATTAATACAAATATAATATATGAAAACCAATAAACTATATTAAAGATTACTTATGTATACAGAATTTTATATTCATAATAGTACATAAATATATATTCTTTATATTAATATATATTATTCATTTATTAATAAAGATAGAAAAATGAGTAAAATAAGTATTAATATTACTTATGTATAAAGATTTTTATATTCATAATAATACATAAATATATATTCTTTATATTAATATATATTATTCATTTATTAATAAAGATAACAAAAGGAGTAAAATAAGTATTAATAAAGGATAAAAGAAAAAATAAGTTTATGAAAATAGATATATTATAAGAAAATTTTCTCTAAATTAGTATAAATTATATATTCAAATTACCTTGTATATATCGAAATAATAAATTAAAAAGCTCAAACAATTGGAAATAAATAAAAGCAACTTTAAACACAATAGAAAATAAGAGAACTAAGGATAACGGAAATGAGAGAGAAAAGGAAGCGGGAGAAAAAGGATTCACGAGGAAGCAAAACTGGAAGAAAGTGTACGAATCCAGTTTTTACTAATCTTCCATCCATCATCACGGTTCAGATTGCCAATGTTTGTTTTTCTATTTCAATTGTCTCTCTTAACTTCTTGTGATGATATTGGGATATTCTAGCTATGATCCTAAAGCCTTTGATGCAAATATGGTGCTTGGTTTTTTCAGAATGCTTAGCAAGAGCGGAGGAACGAGACTAACAAAACCTAATATCGTCCATATGCTCTTGAATCCTCTACTTAACACATCGGCCAGATTCACCAACATAGGGAGCACCACAAGAGCATGGGATTAAGTAGACTCCTTTCAAGCTAAAAGGGTCAATTGGATCCTTTACAGACTTAATCATGCCTCGAATGGTATTTATCAGTTTGAAAGTGGAGAAAAACCAGATTCTTCCTTAAAAGACGAGAAATGCTATTAATAGTCCTTGAATATCAGGAAGCTTAATCTTAGGGAAAGGATCATAAGGTCCTTTTTTGGTCTAGGACCTAAGCTAGCTTTCTCGAAATCCTTGATGCCTTGGCATTTCATTGGAGAAATTTTGTGGTAAAAAATGGGCCTCAAAAAAAAATATACGACAAAAATAAACTTTATTAGAAGCAATAGGATTTAATATGATGATGTTAACCATGGGGGACGATTCACCATTTTTGTAGTAAAAAGACAAAAAGATAAAAATAAAATACTTTTTAAACTCGTATTTTCAACTTATCTCCCTACAATTTTACTCAAATTTCGAGCGGGAGCACACGTTGGATGTTGAATTTAAATTTTCATCCAAGGAGTACCCATGTTGCATAGTTTGATCGACCATCCTATACGAAAAATAGAAATTACATGGAAAAATGTGATTGTAATCATCTTTTTTCTATGTATTTCTTATTTTTCATGTAGTAGGGGGGAGCACACATTGGATGTTGAATTTAAATTTTCATCCAAGGAGTACCCATGTTGCATAGTTTGATGGACCATCCTATACGAAAAATAGAAATTACATGGAAAAATGTGATTGTTATCATCTTTTTTCTATGTATTTCTTATTTTTCATGTAGTAGGGTCCATCGAAAGTATGCAATATGGGTACTCCTTTAATGCAAAATTAAATTTTGCATTTAATGAAGGCTCCCGCTCAAAATTTGAATAAAATCATAGGGAAATAAGTTGAAAATATGAGTTGAAAAAATAGCTTTTTATTTTTTCCCTCCAAAACGTAATGAGGTAATCTAATATTATTTTATTATTTCCAGGATTATTTTATAATATTCCTTAGGAGGCTCATTTTATACCTCCAAATTTCTCTAATGCATATAACCGTTTCTCTCGAAAACATCTAACAAGTGGGTTTTCTCATCATTAAGGTGAATCTCATTAGAAATCCTTATTACACAGGTGGTAAAGGTGTTTAACACACCTAATTTTTGCACAGCATGATGATGGGACTCAACATGGAGGTATTTCTCTGTCTGAGCATTTTTATGGAACACTTGGTGCAAAATGGAGCCATCGTCATTTTTTGAAAAAAGAACATCAAGAAAAGGAAGGCTACCATTACACTCAACCTCCATAGTAAACTTGATAAAATTAGATTGGATATTTAGATGATGCAAGAATAAATCTAACTTATCACGTCCATATGACCATATAACATAAGTGTCATCCACAAAATGTTTCCAAAGCTTCAGATGAAAAGGAGTTGAGGCTAAGGCCTTGGTCTCGAACTCTTCCATGAAAAGGTTAGCAATAACGGAGGAGAGAGGGGAGCCCATGGTAACTCACAGATATACTCATAGAATTTACCTTAAACACTAAAGAATGTGGAATTCATGCAGAACACAACCAACCTGACAGTGCTAGAATCTGTAATGTGACTAATAATATTCATAGCTTCATTAATGGCAATCCTGGTATAAAGAGAAACCACATCAAATATAACTAAGATGTCAGAAGGATCCAATTTAATAAATTTAATTTCATTAACAAATGAATAGGAATATCTAACAAAAGAGTTGGTGAGGACCACTAATGGCCTAAGCTTTTTGGCTAAGATTTTCACCAGCATATAGGTAGGTCTACAAATGGTATTAAAAATGGGTCTCAATGGGGCACCCTCTTTATGAATCTTAGGGATGTCATAGATTCTAGGGGTGAGGGGGTCACTTTCCACAAGTTTTTTACTTAATTGGCTGAAGGATATTTGATGGCATTAGAAACTTCTTTTGAAACCTTATTAAGAGGATTTGTATTAAGCTTATTATAACTCCTAATGTCATTAAGATGGTCAAGCGTATTATTCACATAATCCTCTTTATTTAAAACAAAAATAGCCCCCACTTTATCTACTTTGAGAATAACAATGTTAGGATTAAATTATTAAGAGCTTTCAATGAGAGGAACTCTTACTTATTAATGTTACTCCTAGGAGGCTTAGTCCTTCTAAGAATAATAGCACAATCTTGTCTAATGATTTCCTTAGTGTTGTCAAGCAAGTCCTTAATACCAAATTCAATATAACACGTTATATCCTCAATAGGGATCATTTTGGGGGAAATAGTGAAATTTAAACATTTTTGTCAAATATAACTCACATGGTAGACTCTCTTAACATACAATATTTTTAGTGTAAATTGAACTCTTTTACTATAATATATTATAAAGGTAAAAACAAATATTTATTATTATTAGTGTAGTTATATTGGTTATATAAATTAAAAAATTAAGTAAATTATAATTTATTTGAAATTATTATTGTTATTAAGTAGAAAAATAATTAACATATGAGCTAAACATATATACATTTTAAAAAACATGTACCAATATTCTTAATCATTAAGATTCACCCTGAATTTACCATGGCTTATCAATACCACATGCTCAATATGACACATGTTGATATAGCATATTTTTTAATTAATTAATTTAAGATAAATTAATTAAAAGATAAATCTTAACTCTTGATTTGTGAATATTATTATGAATATCCTCACATATTCCATAGATATTAAATCTCTACCATCCACCTAATAATCATTAATAATTAAATTAAAATTATAAAAGGTGTATTTTAAAATAAACATGTCTATCAACATAATGATAAAAATTGTCTCTTAAATATTTACCAATAGAGATCCATCGTAAGTCCAGATCTACCAAACACCTAGAGGGAATAAATATCTTTTCACTATTATAGAAATTATGGTGTATAATTGCAACTGCTCATGAAATTGTAATCTAAATCACAAGACACAATCCTACTCTACTGCTCTACGAAATTCAATTCACAATTTAGAACATCAATCACAAACATGCAATGAGAAATAACACATATACACAGTATTTTTCCAGGGGAAATCAATCTGCTAAAACCCCCTTTGCATGCTTGCATTAGTATGATGAATAGAGATGTATTACAATTTCTAGCTCAATCTGAGCTCAACCTAAAAGTGAATAACCTATCTCTCTGCTCACTAAGAAGCTCTGACCGAGACTTAGTCAATTTCTTCCTATGTTTGAGCCCTTATTTCCTTGTGCCATTCCTAAGGAATTTAGGCCCCTATTATTTAGGAATTTCCTCCAAAATTCTTGCGCAATTCCCAAGGGTGATCATTTGACTGCATGCAACACTTGTACACTCAAGACTAGTCTACAACTGATGTTACACTACCTTGGAATTTCCACCATAGTTGGGGAACTCGAATTCTCTGCATGCACTGGATATTTTGGGTTGATTGATTAGTTAAATGGGTGATCATTGAGTTAGATTGAAGTTCCACTACACAACTGACCTTCCACTAGTTCCTCCAACAGTTAGAACTATTTTAACATGAAACAACTTGAAATAACTGACCTTGATTGCTACAAATTCGAAATCACACATGCTCAAATGAACTCTAAATCCTCTAACCAAATTTACTGATCTAACTGAGTGACAAGAGTCATGCCACACAATTTAACTACATCCAATTTTTTTGTTGATAATTGGGCGAAGGAAAAATCAAATTGGTACTTTCTTGCTGGATTTTTCAACACTCCCTCTTAGCAAGAAAGGGATTATCAACCACCCCTATCCTTCACCTGTAGAAATATAACTTCCCTCTTGACAAAGCCAATGTCAAAATGTCAGCATCGTGTTCCTTTGTCAGAATATATTGTAGCAACAGTATTCCCCTTTGCACATAGTCTCGTAAATGTGATATCGGATATCTATATGCTTGGATCGATCGTGAAATATAGGATTATCAGAGAGCTTGATGCAATTCTTATTATCAAAATAGACCACAGTTGGATCTATCATCTGGCAAAACATTCCCACAAATATCTTTCTCATCTAGATCGCCTCACATGTTGCTTGACTTGCAGCCATGTATTCTGATTATGTTGAGTTGAGCGTCACAAATATTTTCTTCTTGTTGTACCAAGAAACCACTACGGACCCAACACTGAAAATTCCACCTGATGTTCTCTTTCGATCGGATGGACTCCCTTCCCAATCTGCATCTGTGAAGCAACACAACGCCACTTCCTATGTTCATCTGTACCATAATCCATATTGGTTAGTGCCTTTAAGGTACTGTAAAACATGCTTAACTTCCTTCCAATATAATTTGGTTGACCTAACTATAGCTTGGCTCAATTGGTTAACTACATATCACATATCTAGTAGTGTGTTCACAAGATACATTAGTGAACCCACTAGTTGCTGATAAATTGTAGCATCCACTTCTCCACTTGAAGTGGCATCCTCCATCCTTCAGTTGGTCGCTAGAGGTGTCTCCATGGGTTTGCAACTCTCCATGTGAAATATTTGCAGTATCTCCTTTGCATACTTTCCTTGAGGAAAATAGTTCCCCATCGCCTTTCAAGACCTCCAACACAAGGAAGTAGTGCCTAAGACCCATGTCCTTCATTTCAAATTCCCTTGCAAGTTCCTCCTTGCAAGAGTTGATCAGTTGCTCATCACCAGTAAAAATCAAATCATCAACATATAATAAAATAATAAGAAATTTACCATACTAAGATATGATAGACTCTCACATTCGCTTCAATTTTTGTGATGCCCAAACCAGGAATATATTTGTCGATCCTGGTGTACCAAGCACAAGGTGCTTATTTGAGGTTGTATAATGCTTGCTTGAGTTTACACACATGAGACTCCTAATAAAATTTCTAAAAACCTTTTGGTTGCTCAATGTATGCCTCCTCCTCAATAAATCCATTAAAAATATTTTTTTTTACATCCGTGTGGTGGATCTTCCATCCCTTCTGCGCAGCCAGTGCAAGAATTAATCTAATGGATGAATGCCTTGCTACAGGAGCAAAGGTTTCCTCCTAGCCAATTCCCTAAACTCGATAGAATCCTTTGGACACAAATATAGCCTTATACTTCTCTATTCATATGTTTGTTGTATACTTAACCTTGAAGATCCATCTCGAACCCACAACTAAATAATTTGTTGGTCTTGGGACCACTTTCGAAACATTATTCTTTACAATGGATTCGTATTCCTCCACCATTCCATAAACCCAAATAGTTTTCTCTATTTCTTCCTCGAAATAGGAAGGCTTAGTCTCTACAATCTCAGTCATTAGATCCATGTAGCTAGTGTACCTCTCATGTTACCTCATTTTCCTGCGCAAATTTGAAGTAGCTACCACATTCTCCCTCGCATATTGCACTAGTCTATTAGCTTCCATGGTTCTTTTTCTACCTTCTCTGGATGGTCCTACTTGAGCGGATGTTTCCACTCTCTTCTCCTCAATTTTTGGCTGCTCCACAACTTCTCGAGGCTCCACCTTTGGAGCTAAAATCTCTTCTTATAGTGGGATTTAAATCTCCCTCTTAAGAGAGCACCGCATTGCTTTCTATTCATCAAAATTTGCATCCCTTCACACAATTTTCATTCTGAGGGAAGGTAAGTACACACGGTAGTTGTGTGAAGTTTCTATGTAACCCATAAATACCCCCAACTCTATTTTCGACTCAAGCTTCTTCCTTGATTCTTTGAATACATGGCAATAAACAAGGGCTCTAAAAATCCTGAAGTGCGACACATCTAACTTTCTCCCCGAGAAAGCCTCCTTTGGTTTAATCATACCAAGAATCTGATGAGGACTCTAGTTCTGCAAATAGAATGTTGTGTTGCATGCCTCTACCCACAAATTCACCAATAGGCCTTAGTCATGAAACATAGCCCTCGCATCTCTCACAATGCTACGGTTATTTCTCTTAGATACCCCATTCTTTCGTGGGTTGTAGGGTGTTGCAAACTCTCTTCGAATGCCTTATTTCGCACAAAAATTCTTGAATTCATTTGAAACATACTCATCTCCATTATCACTCCTGAGAGCCTTCACATTCTTGTCGGTTTCTTTCTCAATTAGTACCTTGAATTATACAAACTTGTAGAATGTCTCATCCTTCTTCCGCATGAAGAAGATCCAACACTTCATTTGGAAGTCATCAATACAAATGAAAAAATATTTATGTCTCGCAGTGGAGGCTGTCGAGAAAGTTCCACGAACATCAGAGTGGATCCTTTCCAA
Organism: Pinus albicaulis; assembly: GCA_034641835.2. Lineage (NCBI taxonomy): Eukaryota > Viridiplantae > Streptophyta > Pinopsida > Pinales > Pinaceae > Pinus > Pinus albicaulis. Next base: position 504,443,721 of record CM076570.1, on the reverse strand, counting down.
GACTATATGAGTTTTTTTGTCTCAATCATGGAATGTGGATTTTTCATACTTCCTTAAGGTACATCCTTTGCAAACATCTTGCGACTCAAGTGCTCCTTTAGGGAGGCCAGTGATTATTTGTTGCATAATATTCAAGGCACCATGAGGCAAATGGCCAAGTCTTTTGTGCCAAAGTTCATCGATATCGCGGCTATGCACTTTCTCCGCCTTATTACTTAATGCAACACAATCTTAGACATCTAGATTATATAGTTTCTTCACTCAAACCCCTATCTTCTTCACCTGTCTCATGGCTATGTGTCTCAGGAATGTTTTCCCTTTGTTGAATATCACATCATAACCACGGTCTTCCAAAATTGCAACAAAGATGAGATTTTTCTTTAGGCCTGGAACGAACATGACATCCTTGAGTCTAAGAGGAGATCTTGACTCCCTCTAAAAGGTGATTGTACCAATCCCAATCATGTTCTACCTTCCATCATCCCCCATCTCAATATGCATCTCGAGATCTTTCTCCACTTGGTCACTAAAAAACTCTCTACACCACGTCATGTGGAACGAGGCACATGAATCCAAGTACCACATGCTCCCCATCATTGTGTTTTCCATACATGTGATAAGGGAAAGGTCAAGCTTGAACTATGAAGCCAAGGTTTCACCTGCTGCTCTTCCTGAGGACTTCTTACTCGATTTTTTGTGTGGACACTTCATGGCATAGTGCCCAAATTCATGAAAATTGAAGCATTTAATTTTGGACAAATCTTCTCCTTTCCCCCTTGGCTGGATTCTGGTTTGGCTTGATATTTCTTCCCTTTTCCCTTCTTTTTCTCTCCAACCAATGCAATTTTTTCTTTATCCTTGCCCTTGGATTAATTCCCATCTCTGGTGTTCTACCTTATCTCCTCTTGTACCAAATCGGGGCATAGGAATTCCTAATTCGATAATTTCTCACTCTTATTCACCGAGTCTTGGTAGATATGCCAACTTTTGGTAAGGCCTAAAAGAGCTAGGCTTACCAAGTCATCTTCTGCAACATTTACACCAACCCCTCCAATTTCATCATGACTTTATATGAATATGCTCAGATACTATGGAATAGTGTCATTCTTTCGCATCTTGATATTTCAAAGTTTATCCTTAAGCGCCAGTTTCCTGTGGTCATTACTATTCTCGAACAATTTTTTCAGTGATTTCCACATTGCGAAAGGAGTTTCTTTCCCATGGATATTTGAGATAATGTGGTCTCCTACTCCCTCTAAGATTATTCTCCTTGCCTTGGCTACATATTTCTTCCACTGAGCTAGGTTATGGGAATCAACTGATCTTGGTTTTTGAATTTATGTCTTAACATATTATAACAATCCCTTTTCATCCATCATGGCTTCCATGTAATCCTTCTATGCAATGAAATTAGAGTTTCCTTCCAAGGCATACTCTAGTCTCAACCCACTAAAAGGCATCTTCCCAAATTATAGAGATCCTTCTACATTGAACTGCAAATTGAACTTCCTTAGAAACAACTTTGAAAATATTCTTCTAATGTGAATCCTTCTCTGATACCATGTAGAAATTATGGTGTTGAATTGCAATTTCTCATGAAATTATAATATAAATCATAAGACACATACCTACTCTACTGTTTTTTGGAATTCAATTCATAACTTAGAACGTCAATCACAAACATGCAAAAATAAATAACACAACCACACACAGTATTTTCCCAGGGGAAAGAAATATGCTAAAAACCCCTTTGCCTGCTTGGATTAATCAGATGAATAGAGGTGTATTACAATTTCTAGGTCAATTTGAGCTCAATTTGCGAGTAACCTATCTCTCTGCTCACTGAGAATATTTCACCTAAACTTAGTCAATTTTTGCCTTTGCTTGAGCCGCTATTTCTTTGCATAATTCATGAGGAAATTAGGCCCCTATTATTTAGGAATTTCCTCCAAAATGCTTGTGTAATTCCCAATGTTGATCATTTGACTGCATGCAACTCTTCTACACTCAAGACTAGTATACAATTGATGTTACATTGCCTTGGAATCTCCACCACAGTTGGGGAAGTTGAATTCTCTACATGCACTAACTATTTTTGGATGATTGATCAGTTAACTGGATGATTGCTAAGTTATATTGAAGTCTCGCTGCACAACTAACCTTCCACTAGTTCGCCCAACAATGAGAACTAGTTTATTAACTGAAAACAACTTGAAATAACTAACCTTGATTGCTACAAATTAGCAATCATGCATGCTCAACTGAATTCTAACTCCACTAACTCAAATTTACTAAGCTAACTGAGTGACAAGAGCCATGTCACACAAGTTAACTACATCTAAGTTGTCTATTGATGTCAAAATTTGAATTTTATCATTTTGACCAAGGCAAAGTCAAATTGAGATTTTCTTGTTGTGTTTTTCAACAACTCTAAAGAGGTTTGCACTTCAATAGATTTGATCCCTCCGAGTGCTTGGTAGATTCAGAGTTAAGATGGATATAGGGTGGTTTAATTATTAATTATTAGTTATTAATCATTATAATTATTAATTTATTTTATTTTGATTTTTATGTAATTTGACTAAATCAAAATGCTTTATATATATATATATATATATATATATATAATGTAATTTGACCTAGTTAAAATGTTTACAATGTAATTTGACCTAGTTAAAATGTTTACATAACATAACAAGACAGGACATTACAACATTACTTCCATACTGGGTTGGAAAGAGCCTCTCTAGGCAATAAAAATATTGACAAAATGATAGAGCTTATATATGTGAATAATGTGGTTGCAAGGAAATCTGATTTTCTCCTTAACTACTATTATTCTATCATTGAACAATGCAACTTATAATGTTTAACTTTGAAAATTAAATATTTATTTTTTAATATTAATAAAAAGACTATTTTTCAAACATTTGATTTGGCCATGACTTGAAGGTCTTGTTGTAGTCTTTGCACAATATAATGACATGTGGATAATTGTCAAAAAAAAATTGTTATAGTTTTGATATTAATGCATGATTTTTAGATATTTGTGTAGTAATTTTTTGCTCTTAAACTTTGCAAGACAACCATCCAAAATTAAAATGCTTAAAAATAGTTCATACTCACGGAAATAACATATTTACCATTAGTTACTTCCCATCATAATCTAAGCAAGACTTTGGGTAGAAAATGATATAAATAAGATATAAATTAATATACTTACCAAAAGTTACTTCCCTTCATTATTTATGGGAGTTGTCTACGAGGCAACAAAATAGCCCTGACAAGAGTTTTTTTGTCCAAATTTGGTAAAAAAAAATTCAAAAAAAGCAGGTAGTTGTAGTTTTTGAATCATTTTTTTGATGGTGGAAATGGATTCATTGTCATCAAAAACCCCTGGGGTTATTTTGTGGGTTTTTTAGACTACCTGTTATTTATGTTTTCCTCAGCACTTTTTAGGAGTAAAATTGCACATCACATATCTACTTCACATCACAATTTATTAATTCCTACCAGGGTAAGACTATAGTACTCTATTTTCCTATTGACCACTATTAATTTAAATTTGACCACCATTAATTTAGCAATGACCAATGTTGTGACAACGGGTTTAAATGTTAACTAGATGTTATGTTATTTAATTTTAAGTAACTAAACATTTATGTTTCTGGGGAAAAGTATTATCCGATATAAAAAAAATTATGTTCTGCTGAAATAAAATTTATTAATGGAATAGTGGTTCCATAAAAAATGTTAAAATACTGATGGTAAAAGTATTCCAAGAACTGAGAGTGGTTGAACAGAAAATAGCTGAATATAGTTACCTTTCCTCTGGGGATAAAAAGTGAATCCCAGTGAGGAAGAGGGGTTCTATTCTGAGACTGAGGAGGGAGAGAGTGGAGTATTTTTGAGCTGGTAGTGACCAGTGGAAAACACTCAGCTTTCCCTATTCCTGGAAAAGAAGAAGTATTGGACCAAGGGCCTTGAGGTCTCTTCTGGAAAATTTCGTCAACCTACTGGACTCAGTAATGGAGCATGGGGGGAGATGAGTGTTGGCGTCCGGATGTGAACAATATTCAAAACCTTTTGCCAACACTAATGGCACAATATATGCAAGAGAAATCACATTACCTATTATTAGATCACAGGCTTAATCAATGAACACACATACTACTGTAACACCAATTAAAATGGATTGCAGAATTAAAAAGACATTCACAACAATTAAAGGATTATACTGGAACAGCAGTAACAAAACCAAATAAACATGAAATCAACGAAAAGAAAGGTAACACAACACCTGATTAGAAGAGTGGGCCCAACTCTCTAATCAGGGCTGTGGCAAACTCGCGAATTCCATGTAAAAAAGTAGAGTGTTGTGCATTCAATTAACTGTAAAATATTTCTGTTACAAAATCTGTATGTACTAGGCTTAACCCCCGATTCACAGCCCACAGACCCTCTTTATATAATTTTTCAGGAAATAGCAGATTTCCTCTAACAACTACATATGTACAATTATACAATTCGTTACAACAGCAACCTAGTTTCCAAAGGGAAACCATGAAAAAGCCTGAAATATTGCTAGGGTGAAACAGAGTCTATTGCACTATAGCCACAAGTGAAGGCAACACTAGAAATTAGGATTTGATCGACGACTTACAGCTGTAACCTTCCCGCTTTTTCCAAATCTGTAAAAATATCTGAGTTAACGTTTTCAAAAGGTAAAACCTCCTTGATTATTACTTCATTAATCAAATATGCCATGTAAAATAAGAGAAATGGGTTTACCTTTTGTGTTTAAGAATAATAATGACACAAAAAAATAGAAATGTGGACGAAAATGGGAGAGAAAAGTATACAAATCCTATATCCAACATTGCCCCCAACTAGTCTATCTGCATGTCCTCATGCAACTCGTCGTTTCCTCATATCTGGGTTGGACCTACTGTGACTGGCATGAAGCTGTGTGAGATCATATTCTTCGGCCATTTCCATTCCAGGGGCTTTATAACCTTCCGTCAAAACAACATCCTTCCACCAGTCTGGGTCAACGTTGTATGCAGGAGTATATTGCTCGGTTGGCAACCAAATAAGGGGAAACTGAAACCTTGGCCCCATCCATCTGACCCCATAGGTCTAAATGCATGCTAAAAAACATGGCATCCTCTCTAGAGCCCATGCAAAGTTAGGTGCCCCAAATGGTTCTTGTCCTCTGACGGCTGAGGATGACAACATCCACCTTCTCTAACAACTGTCCAATGCTTCCTTAAGAAACATTGTAATCTGTCTGACGCAGAGGTCAGCACACCATTTCTGGGTTGTCAACATGTGTTCTCTATTCCCCTCAATTTGTACGAAGGTAAAATTCTTGTTATAAATATTTGTTGGTTGGCCATGCTCCTTCCTCATCATTAGCGGCCTTATGACTTGGTTCTCCTAAAATGTGTCATAGGCCTTCCTCCATTTAATCTGTTTGATGGTGTAGGAAGCAAAATCTCTTAAATGAATGTCCCCCATGAATGGAACGGGGTTAAAATACTTATCATGCCTCAAAAAGTAACCATGCATGTAGAGCTTGCACATTAACTGATGTCCTATAATATCATGAATTTTTAGAATACGAAGGAATTGAATGGGGTCCTCAATCCCGTGCCAAATCACCTTATATATACTTTCAAGACAAAAGAAAATAAATTTTTCATGAAGGAATAAGGCATAGCTATGTTGAGGAGGTATGCAGGCCATTACCTATTGTGCCAGGGAGAACATCTTCTCCTTATTTGTCTGCAGTAGTTGCACTTTTTCTTCCAATTCTTCTATTCTGGAATTTTGTTTATCTTGCTTCAACCACGCCTATCTAGTTGGTCTATGTATCATGTAATGATCTCGGTAGCCTATTCTCAAACCCGCATTGTCTCTTTCTTATTTCCATTCGCAGTAGACTGCCACCTCTGAATCTCAGTGGCCAAGGAAAATTCTCGGCCTTCAAACAACTGTTCAATTGGACTAGTCTGTGTAGCTGCAGAGGAGACTTCAATTTTTGGTTTTACTACACTCCATTTGTAGAATTTTACCTTCTTTTTCAACCGAGAATCTTGTCTCTTCAACTCCCGAACCTCCCTCTTCAATCTCATGGTTTCATTGAACTGCAACTGATACCTTTTCTTGAGAGGCAACCTTCTCTTCTCACATTGTTCAATCCATCCATATTTGAAAAGAAATTCATTTTTTGGGCCTATAACAGGCTCAGGGGGTGGTGGAATGTTGCCAGTATTATTATTTGGTTATTCTGTTAGGTTTTTCTGGCTAGGCTCCCTATCTTCAGGGGCATCTCCCTCTACATTGGTTTCATGGAATCCTGCCGTCTAGTCAGCATTTCCATTGACCACTCTGTGTTCCGGTGTTTCCACTAGAATCCCATCTTCTTTGCAAGCCTCTGAGTGCTCCAACAGAGATTTAGTAATGACTGGGCCGATATTGGCCATGTCCTCCCCTAGGTCGACAAACTTAAGCACCGGTGGAACAGCTATTTCCTTCATTAATCATTGGGGTAAGCGGAATCCCCTCACCGCTCTAGGCATCATGGACTGGAACGAAGAACGGGGAGTAGCTTTACCATCCTTGTTTCCATCTTGGGCCGGATTCTCATGCATTATTACTACAGTCGGGGTCGACGTTGGTTCTTGTGGAACAATGTCGATTCCGAGAGTCGTTTCCCTTCTATCCTCCTACCCCTTGTGCATTATTTCCTCCTTTGTGGTCGATACTAGTTCTTGTGGGACAGTATCGACCTCGCAGTTTATTCCTTCTCTATCTTCCTGTTCCTCATTAATTGCTTCTCTATTTCCCTATTCTAGCTAAATCGGGGTTGGTTCTTGTGTAACACCCCCACTTGTTTCAATATCCATATCTGCTTGGGCATGTGATGTTGTTTCTTGCAAAATACCATCACTTGACATCCCTTTGTCTGACATTCCACTTCCCTGTTCTTCATTGACAAAATTCAACGACTGTATGATAGTCTCGACCTCATGCACGATATCCATAACTCCTTCATCTGTGGGTTCCTCGGGCAAGGCTAGTTCTTGTGTGGCAGCCTCGACTGTGTCGTGAATTATCTCCTCTCTCATTTCTTCAGGTTCTTCCTGATCAACCTCCATTTCCACTTCTTCGAGTTCCTCCTGATCAACCCCCATTTCCATTTCTTCAAGCTCCTCTTGATCAATTTCCTCTGAATGTTCTTCTTATGCTAAACCAGCCAGAGAGATGAGTTCCTCTTCTCTAGCAGCAATAACGGCTACTATCTCTTCTTCTGATGATCCACAGAGTTCCGCCCAAGAAACTCGAAATCTAACTATTGCATGCATGACCAGTAAACGCACCAATCCATGGTTGGAGAGCACTGCGGGCATCCGACGTGAACGCCAAGAGGACTGTGCCATGTGTTGCAACTGTTTTAATAGGAAGAAGGGCATGTTTAAGGAATGCACCTGAGCCTATGGAAATCAAAGGTGAGTTAGAATTTTAAAATGGTATTTAAACATAGTTGTGACCCGGCCCTCATAGGTTATGTATTTCATTACTTGCGCTCATATCCTCTGCCCATTTGAACAACGCTTTCTCTTGCCAGAAAGAATAATTCGAGAAACTCCGGGAGATAAAATCTGTGAGCAAACCATTGATGCCCTTACTATCTCAACCCACTAACTTCTGCAATTATCTCTTCTATGACAGGAATTTCCAATCCTCTGACCCACGAACCATTCTCATCCAAATTAAGTGCTAATTCCATTGTGATTTCCTTTTCAAACCCCTGCAATATCCCGAAATAGGTATCCCATCTTGCATTGACAAAGATTTTCCATACTTATGGATTACTGCAGACCGAAGATATATTTTCAGGTTCATGTCCAATAGCTAGTCCGCCCATACTATGGGGACTGTAGTAGCACTTCTTGGAACAGTAGACCGTTGGATAGAATAATGGATACCAAATTTGGAAAACCAGCATGGTGAAAATGAATGGTGGTAACGGTAAATACAGATGGTAATTCTCGGAAACCGAGAAAAATCATGAAAAAATATGGTAAGTGCAATGAATAGAATGATAATTATTTCATATGAAATGGAAAGGACGTGTTATGGATCCCAATGCATATTTAATAATTATACGGAGTATTGATAAGACTAGTAAGGTGTACCACACATGGTATTGTAATAATGACTTACAAAATCATCATTACATCGTCATTAAACTGTGACGGCACCCCCCCCCCCCCAACTTAAAATTTGTCGTCCGCGGCATTAATGTCATCACATGGGATATTTAATTAAATCAGTAAAAGTCATGTGGAGGCGTACCTGGCGTCCTACCTAGACGAAGTGATGGTTGGTAGGATGATGACACAGTAATGATGTGGTTGGAGTAACAGTAGTACGAGTAGCAGCATCCGGAGTAACAGCATCTGGAGTAACAATAGTGCGAGTAGCAACATCCGGAGTAACAACATCTAGAGTAACAGTAGTGTGAGTAGCAGCATCCGGAGTAACAATAGTGCGAGTAGCAGCATCTGGAGTAACAACATCTAGAATAACAGCAGTGCAAGTAGCAGCATCCGTAGTAACAGCATCTGGAGTAACAGTAGTGCGAGTAGCAGCATCCGGAGTAACAGCATTTGGAGAAACAACAGTGCGAGTAGCAGCATCTGGAATAACAGCAGTGCGAGTAGCAGCATCTGGAGTAACAGCATCATGAGTAGCAGCAACCGAGTAACAGCACCTTGAGTAACAGAAACCGAGTAACAGCATCATGAGTAGCAGCAACCAAGTAACAGCATCAAGAGTAGTAGCAATCGAGTAAAAACACCCTGATTAGCAGCAACCGAGTAACAACATCATGAGTAGTAGTAACAGAGTAACACCATCAAAAGTAGTAGTAACCAAGTAACAAAATCATGAGTGGAAGCAATCGATACTTGAAAATAAATTTCGATTTCTAAAACATTACTCCTTAGTAGTAACTCTTGCAAAATGACAGCAAAATAAATAGTAATAGTATAATTCTTTCTTCTTTTTTTCTTCTTCTTCTTCTTTTTTAATATATATATATATATATATATATAGAGAGAGAGAGAGAGAGAGAGAGCGAGGATGCAGAGGAAGAGTTCTCTGCGCTGATAACCTTCAAACCAGATTTCTCAGAGAGGTGTTTGATAAAAGCATCCTTAGAGGCTGGGCAGTGGTATAATCTCAGGTGATGTCCATTTGCTATGAATGAAGCACGTGTATCGTCAATTTTGACTAGTCTGGTTGTTCCATTATCAAATACAATGTCCACCTCGTAAGGTCCCATCCAGAGAGTGCAAAGCTTTCTCTTAAAATCCTTAAAGCGGGAGTCATAAAGTAGTGCCTAATCTCCCCTCTGAAACACCTTGTTCTTGATAAACTTATCGTGCCATTTCATTCTCTGCTGCTAAATAGAATTTGTTCTACATTCACAATGGTGTTACAATATTTTACCTACTCGGCCCCATGCTTTGGGAAAGCGGCCCTACAAAACGATTCATTGAAGCCTATATTTTTCAAAGGCTACCAATGTTTTTCCAAAAGAGACCCTGGAAATATTGCCTCGCCTTTCGATGAAAGATTCTTGTCCCTTTATATCTCCTTGTCATTGGAACAAAGTTTGAACCACAAACGGCCTCAAGATTCAAAAATCAAGTTATGATGATGATTGATGTTTCTCTCATATGGAAATTAAATTCTAACGGTCCACTCCATTGTCACTGTTTTCAATCGAGTTAAAGTGATGAAATCAAAGTTCACACAGTTTTAGTATATTTTTATTTTTTAATTCATTTAATTTTATGGGTTATGATAAACATGGGGTAGTTCAAAGTTGTATAGATTTATTGGTTCTCACTGTATCAATATATTTTTATTTTTTAATTCATTTAACTTTATGGGTGATGATAAACATGGGGTAGTTCAAAGTTGACTGTATATGGAAACAGGGTAGCTTCAATGTTATATTTAACCATATTTATTTAATTATATTGGTGGGTTAATCTAATATTTTAATTATTTTTATATTGATATTGGTTAATCTCATTTAATTTTCATAGTCACATTTCCCACCATCCTCTATTCATATTGGTGATCTAAATTACCAATCAAAACATTTTTATAATTTTTTTATTTTTTTAATAATATTTAATAAAATTTTCAAATTCTTTCAACATGTTGGATGTGAGATATATCTATTATTTTTTCTCTATAATCAATTTTTACACTTGTGATTTTGTCATATGTAAATGTGATATATTCGCATTCATAAAAATAGTAGTCTTTGTATTAACTTAATGATAAAATAGTAGTCTTTGTATTAACATAATGAGATAAGGGTGATTAGTTGTGAAATGAATAGGCATATTGGGTTGGTTTTTTTTTTTGTTTTATGGAACATTATAAAACATGTTGTGAGGGTGTGTGTAAATAATAAATAATAAATAATGCACGTGATAATAAAGAGTTAGATACATTGTGTTTAATGTGTTTAATATGTTAAAATAGTTTTTTATCACGTCAAAATATCGGTGTTCATCCAAGTTATGCACAATTTCAACTTTTATGTGTATCTCATTGGCATGTGCATTAAAAAAATTTACATAGATTAAGTTATATGTTGGACATTAATTATTCCATTATAATAGGACACCGGTTACATTCATCAATGTAGTACAAATAAAGAGGTTAAGAAGATACATATAGCCATCTTTGATCCCAAGTTATGCTCAATATACCACCTATACATATGCAATACATGGACATGTGGATCACACCATGGGCACCATGTGAAAGGTCAAGAAGATAATTATTATCATCTTTGATCTAAAATTGTCCTTGACATGCCACATATATGTATATAATACATGGACATATGGATCACAACATGGGCACTATGTTTCATAACACCAACGTTATCTTAAGAATCATTGGTACAACTCACTAACTTTATTACCTTATAGAAGAAGGAGATATATAAAATTGTATGCAATCTACCATCAAAAAATATTATTAATAAAAACCACATTAACAATATTTGTATGTCAAGTGTGTGTCTATAGATTGCATATATTTAGCATTCTAGAGTCTATGATAATTTGGTTTTACTTATTTTCAAAAATTTATATTTACATTTATCTTTAATTTTAGTGGATTAATTTACATACTTTTAAAACATTAACTATCATTTTTTTAAGAGAAAAATATTTAAATTATGTATGAAAAATATAAATGGTCTGGAAGCTGTTATAAGAAATACTCATTATGAATTCAATATGTGACATGTAGTGATTGAACCAAGGAGGAGAGAATAATAACATTTCTTCCAACTCAAACTAAACCAAATCAACATTATCTATAATATATGAAATAATAAGAATTAAGATACATATAATGAATTCTGATGTGTAAAAAAGAGAATTCTCATATCTTTAATATCAAATGAAAAAGTAAAAATTACACTGATTGAAATTATTTTGAATACTACAATAGAAAAATAAAAATAAAAGTCTATATCTTATCTTCTAATTCAAAATTTTATTTTATTAATTTCTTAAAATATTTTGGAAAAAAAAGGATAAAAGATACAAAAGAAAAGAAGATATTTAATAAATATCAAATCACATACAAAATTCCCCTTTTCCTCGTAACTTGAAAATAAACAAAAGTCTCAACACATTTATAACCTAGAGAATAGATGGTATAAAATACATATAAATCACTACAAACATATAAATTCAATAAATTTTCATATTTTAAAACTCAAAATTAAATACATTTGTTTTTTTAAAGAATTTTTACTATATACTTTGACATATAATGTTTAATCTTGATCTTGCATTTTCATAATATTCACTTAAAAAAAAATTGTGACATTTTGAGCCATCAAGTGTGATCATTTTCAAGACAGAGATATTAAATTTAATCTATAGCAGAGAGATAAATAGGTGAGCGATGTGGGAAAAAAGAGATGTTAGATAAATTTGAACATTAAGAGGTCATAATGGTTAAACATTCACAGTAATTAAAAAGAAACCAAAGGTGAAGAAAATATAGATACATAATTATTAAATAATAAAAATAATATCAAGCTAATACCAAATAATTATATAGTCAAAAATAAAATTAATATGAAAAGGAAAATTAAAGTAAAAGACTGAGTATAACCCTATTATGTATATTAATCTATCTATCATTAAAAAAAAAAAAAATAGTCATTCTTAAATAATATAAAATTAACTTTGACTAAGTATTAAGAATTAATGTAGGCAAGTCTATGGGGTTTTGGTTAAACGGTGATGAGGCGGGTTGTTATGGAACTCATCGGAGGTTCAATTCCCTTCCCCGATCGGGGTGATGTATCTAGACATGTTGATGAAGATGTAAAAAGATGTAGTCCTACCAAACTTACAAAAAAAAAAAAAAGAATTAATGTAGGCACTAAATTTATCAATATCATTGAAGTATTTGAATCAGGAAAAAATTCTATGCACGATTAATTTTAGGGTTCACCCACTATGCCTCTCTTGCCTAGATGTCGCCACCTACCAAGAGTTGGATTTCCTTTTTGGGGAAGGGACGAACAATGGAGACTAGTTTTGTTGTTATCTCAATGCATTCGATAGTGGGGAGATTCGAGATATAGTTGAGGAGGATTGGAATGTCTCTTTTCCCAGTGGGAACAAAGTTTGGCTCAGGAATGGAAGTGTGGCAAGTCGAAACTTGGAATAGGATGTCTTGAGAACAATGCGACGAATTTTCCAATAGAGGTATTATTTTAAGCTCCATGTGCCCCCTGGTTTGTTTTTTAAAGTCTATTATGCCTTATAAACGATGGGGTCAAGGAAGGTCACATACTACGATTTTAAATGGCCTTGTTTCCCTTTTTCTGCACAGATTCACCCTTTGGTTTATACATCATGTGTGCCCTAGGATGTGAAGGCTCACATTAGATTTCAAATTTTCATAAAAAACATGAGCGGGAGCTCTATATGGCCCAATAGACTTGCTTATGTCTCCTCTATAAAACAATATAATGAAGAAAAAGTGGGGGTTTCATACTATATTTAAAAGTTTGCAATATGAAGGGAAGGTACTCAATGATTCCTTCCATATCCAAAACAATATTATTTCAAGGAACTCAACATTAATCCTAAACTCAAGGTTGAGAGGAGGAGCTCCATGATCTAGAGCTTCAAGACCCAGGAAACAAAATGGGAAAACTACTTTTTTTAAAGATGTTGTAAAAGGGAAGTCTTCTTCTCAAGCAAAACAAATACAAAGCAATCCAAGTCATTACATTGTTGACCAAATGGAGCATACACATGCCCTAGAGGAAAACCTTCCTGAGGTAAATTCACCATTCACTACTCTTCAATCCAAGGCAGTTATTTGTAGATTTAAGGGTTTCTGGCCCAAATCAAAAGCCCTACACCAATGGAATTTTTCTACTTGGATACACAATTGTGACTTGTATTTATGCTCCAAAAGGTTTTTTATTGTACAATTTGATACACATAAGGATATGGATTTTGCACTAAATGAAGGGTCATGGTTTTGGGGTAGAGCATAGTTCTTTATTATTCCATGGTTTCCAGAATTTCGTGCAAAAAATATGGTTGCCACTACATTGTTGGTATGGGTGAGACTCGCAAACCCCCCTATTCCTTTTTGGAATGAATAGGTCTTAGATGGTATTGGAAATACTTTTAGCAAGTACAAAAAGAGAGACATAGAAAGAACAGAAAAAATGCATATTTACCTTTGCTCGAATATGCATGGAAATTGACCTCAGCAAAGGCTTATCGAATCATATAAATTTAAAACATAAAAATTTAGAGTGGTCAAAAACTTTAGACTGTGAGAAAACAACATTTAAATGTTGTTTGTGTTTTCAAACAAGACATCTTCAATACACTTGCCCACAAGCTAAGAAAAACTCAAAAAAGAAAATTACTCACAAGCTGAAGGGATGGAAGTTTTCATAACCATATCTTTTTTAAGAAGAAGAAGAAGAAACCACGAAGAATAAAACAAAACAAGAAGATGGAGGCAGATGGAATGAAAATGCTTCACAACAACATTATGTTGCATTCCAAGATACATACCAATAGATAAATATGGCATAAAAAGAGGATGGAATGGTGGGCACAAAACATGTCCACATCTCATAAAGCGCAGATTTGAATAAAGAGAATCCATTAGAAACCGTAGGGTGTGATTTGGCTCTAGTCCCAGTGGATATCAAAGCTGGGGATTAGAAACAAGTCCAAAAAAGGAAAGGAAAGAAGGGGAACACAAGTGATGAATACATTACTTGATCTTCCCCCATGTATATTATTATCTTTTTATAGTTTTTGTTTTTTATTTTTTTGTTTTTTCAGCAGTAGGTTCCATATATATTGGTACACAAACACAATGATCGAGTCTTTTTGCAGTTTCCATAGAAAAACTTTTATTATGGGTCATTGTTTGTTGTGGACATATATTAGTTTTTTACATCCTCACGTGGGGACATGGAATTTTCCGGGGAAAGCACATATAAGTGCATATACATAATGTATTTTTGGATGTTTTTTATAAATGAATGAAAGAATAAATATAATATATTTTAATAAATTAAGAATAAAATAAACTCTCACTATAAGCTAAAGAATGAAAATAAGAAAAAATAAAAACTATATATGAAATACAATTTAAAGTATATGAAAAATTAAACAAAATTAAGAAAAATAAAAATAAAATATATATTTTGCCGAACAATCTAAAAACATAGTTACCAATCAAATGAGAACTTTACTTATTACTCATTTTTTTGATGTAGCAAAAAAATTACTTGATTTTGAAAAGTGGTTATTCATAATACTCCTTTTTTTTAGCATATTTTTTACACTTAAATTTTCTTATGTATCAAGTATCAACAATTTTTTTTTTTTAATTTTAATGATTTTCTTGTTGATTTTGAAAAATGTTGATGTAGCATCAACCCATTATTTTTAGAGGGTTTATCTTTTACACTTTAATTTTTCTTATGTATCAAGTATGAACATTTTTTTTAAATGTTGGTGATTTTCATGTTGATTCTAAAAAGTGTTGATGCAGGATCAACCCTTTTTGTTTAGAGGGTTTATTTTTTAGCCTTTAAATTTTATAATGTATTAAGTGTGGATAATTTTTTTTAAACGTTGGTGGTTTTCATGTGGATTTTGAAAAACATCAACATTATTTATAAGATATATTTTTGACACTTTAAATTTTCTTTATGTCCTAAGTATGCATAATTGTTTTTTAAATGTTGATTTTAACCATTTTTCAAATTGTCTGATTCCTCTTCTTGTTTTATGTCCTAAGATGTTTGTTTTTTTAAGGATTTTCCAAACATGTGTTTTTATTTTCTTTGCAATGTTTTATTATAGTGAAATTTTGTATTTTTCTTGTAAAGTTTAAAAATAATAATAAGGTTCGGATTTTTTTTTATATTTATTTATCACTAATTAATACTTCAATACACAAAAAAAAAAAATTATCATTAAAAAAAAAAAAAATTAAACACTCGACAAAAAATACACATTTTGCATATAGATATAATTAAAAAAAATATGTATTGTAAGACTTTTTCGCTAAAAATGACATGTTAAATAAAATATTTTTATGAAAAAATTGAATAAAAAAAGTTAGAAAAATAGCGAATTTTGTGAAATTTGTAAGAATTTTATATCTAAAAATGATGATATTTAAGTTTTATTATTATTATTATTAAATGATTCATAAATTTTGAAGTAAAAATAACAAAAATAAAAATAAAAATAAAACAACAAAATCTTAACAAACAAAAATTTAAAACACAATCAAATTTTAAAAAATAATAATAAATAAAATAAAATAAAAACATCAAAAGAAAAAAAAAATCATTAAAAAAAAAAAAAAAAAAACATTAAAACTATTTTTTTTACAAAATTTAAATTTAAAAAAAAAACAAATAAATCGAGGCCTAGGGGCGAATGTCAATTCGAGGGATCAACCTTAAAAAATTTAAATTTAAAAAATTTAAAATTTAAATTTGAAAATTTGAAATTGTTTTCTTTTAAAAAGCTAAAAATAAATATAAAAATAAAAAGACAAATTAAACTTACTTAAGAAAACATTAAAAAATAATTTAGAAAAAAAAAACAATAAATTAATAACAAATTAAATTAAATTAATAAATAAATAAATTTAAAAATTGGCCCAGGTCGTTTTCGAGAATCGACCTGGACGCCCAGGACCCCAGGGCCTCGGGCTTGGGCGGCCAGGTCGATTCTAGGAATCAGCCCTGGGCAGCGAGGATCTGCTCGGCCATGAGTACGACCTAGCCTCCCAGGGATGCAACGCCGCAGGGCCTGCCCACCCAAGTAGCCCTGGGTGGGCAGTTGATTCCGAGAATCAACCTGGGCCCAATTTTTAATTTTTTTCATCTACTTTTCTTTTTAATTATTTAATGTAATTTTTTTTAATTTATTTATTTTTCTTTATTGTTTTTTTCAATTTATTTTTTAATGTTTTTATTAATATGTTTAATTTTTTTTAATATTTATTTTTAATTATTTCTTTTAAATTTTTTTACAAAAAAATTATTTTTATTTTATTTTTTTTTAATATTTATTTCCATCAATATCGTTTTTTTCCCTTTGTTGGGATAATTAAAAAAATATATGTATCCTAAGTTTTTTTTTTAATATATATTTTTATTTACTTGTTATTATTTTATATTTCAATGTTTCTATATTCTGAATAGATTTGATTGAATATATATGTCAAAATAAAAACTATGTAGAAGTAATAAGTCTAGGAGAACATTTTTCTGTTGATGGTGTACTTTCTTTCGATAGGATTCTAGAAATGACAAGTGTTTTTTATGTAATCTCTATTTTATTTACTCACTTTCAATATTTTTATTAGATTCGATTTATTAAATTCAAAATAAATAAAATTTTAATATTAAATTATTATTCTTATTATAAAATGTTGCATTACAAAATATTAATAACATTAAAAATATTGTTACTTCTAAGTTTAAAGAGCAAATGTGGTGTGAAAAAGATTTAGAGGCTAAAAGAAAATTAAGATATTATAAGTAGGTCATCAACCCTACTCTAGAAGATCAAAAGTATCTCTCTGTTTTAACTAGCTCAAAGAAAAAAATTAATATAGCCAAGATAAGAACGAACTCTCATGAGCTCCAAAGTGAAACAGGTCGCTGGGCAGTTCCTAAAACACCATGAGTGGAAAGGATCTACCATCTCTGTGAGATTATGAACATTGAAGATGAAAATCACTTCCTTTTAGAGTGTCCTACATACACCCACATTAGATCTTAGTTTCAGAATATGTGTTGCAATACCGACCTTCCTAGTCTTTTAACATGTCAAAATTATAGTGAGCTCGGGACGCTTCTCTCCAAGCTCTTTGAGCATAGGAGTATAATTTTAAAACAAACTAAAAAAATTGTTTCTTTAGGTCCGATAGACCAAATTTTGGTCTCAGTGGATGTTAACCACCACCAATATATATATATATAACAATTTGCAAATTTCAAAATCTTAAAATTATTTAAAAATTAAATGTTTACACAAATTTCAAAAAAAACAAATGTTTTAATTCAAAGAGTATCAAAAACTCCAAAATCAGATATAAATTCATTTGTTATGTAAAGTTGTTCGTTCATCATAACTAAAATGTCTCATATCCAATGAATTCAATACATTATATAAAAAAAGACATTATATTTAATAAATTGTTATTAATATGATAAACTTAAAATAAAATAAATTAATATAAATTAAATGGCAATGATTTTTTAAAAGAATATTAAGACCATGGCTGAAAATTGTAGGAATTTTAAAGCTTTTCATAGAGATGATATTTTATCTTTAATGTCATGACTGAAAATTGTTGGAATTTTAAGGATTTTCATAGACATGATATTTTATCTTTATTGGCATTCCTAAAAATCATTAGAATTTTAAGACTTTTTAGAGACGTGATATTTTATCTTTAGTATCGTGCCTATCGTTGGAATTTTAAGGTTTTTTAGAGCCATGATATTTTCTCTTTAACGTCATTATTAAAAAATGTTGAAAATTTACCCCTTAAAAAAAAGCGTTATTCAAACATCAATAATTTTCGTTTTTAGGGTGTTTTTTGCACCAAAAAATTTGTCTTTTACTTCCATTTTTAAAAAATGTTGAAAACTTATCCAAAATAAAAAATATTGTTATTCCAACATCAACACTGTTGTCATTTTCAGGTTGTTTTTTAGGTTGTTTTTTGGAGTTTTTTAGCTAGAGTTCTCATTTTGAATTAATAGTTCTCATTTGATCGATAATTTTATCTAAATTAAAGGTTAAATAAAAAATATATATATAATAAATATTAATGAAAATAAATATAATATATGAAAATCAATAAAGTATATTAAAGATTACTTATGTATATAGATTTTTATATTCATAATAGTACATAAATATATTTTCTTTATATTAATATATATTATTCATTTATTAATAAAGATAGAAAAAAGAGTAAAATAAGTATTAATAAAGGACAAAAGACAAAATAAGTTTACGAAAATAGATATATTATAAGAAAAAAATCTCTAAATTAGTATAAATTATATATTCAAATTACCCTGTATATATCTAAATATTAAATTAAAAAGCTCAAACAATTGGAAATCAATAAAAGCAACCTTAAACACAATAGAAAATAAGAGAACTAAGGATAATGGAAATGAGAGAGAAAATGAAGGGGGAGAAAAAGGATTTACGAGGAAGCAAAACCGGAAGAAAGTGTAGGAATCCAGTTTCTACTAATCTTCCACCCATCATCATGGTTCAGATTGCCATTGTTTTTTTTTCTATATCAATGGTCTCTCTCAACTTCTTGTGATGATATTGGTATATCCTAGCTATGAAAGTCTTTGATGCAAATATGGTGCTTGTTTTTTTCATCATGCTTAGCAAGAGCAGAGGAACGGGAGTAACAAAATCTAATATTTTCCATATGCTCTTGAATTCTCTACTTAACACGTCGGCCAGATTCACCAACATAGGGAGCACCACAATAGCATGGGATTAAGTAGACTCCTTTCAAGTTAAAACGGTCAATTGGATCCCTTACAGACTTTATCATGCCTCGAATGGTATTTATCAGTTTAAAAGTGGAAAAAACCTGATTCTTCCTTAAAATACGAGCAATGCAATCAATAGTTCCTTGAATATTAGGAAGCTTAATCTTAGGGAAAGGATCATAAGGTCCTTTTTTGGTCTAGGAACTAGGCTAGCTTTCTCGAAATCCTTGATGCCTTAGCATTTCATTGGAGAAATTTTGAGGTCAAAAATGGGCTTCAAAACAAAAATATACAACAAAAATAAAATTTATTAGAACCAATAGGATTTAATATGATGATGTTAACCATGGGGGACGATTCACCATTTTTGTAGTAAAAATACAGAAAGATAAAAATAAAAATAAAAATAAAATAATTTTTGAACTCGTATTTTCAACTTATCTCCCTAAAATTTTACTCAAATTCCAAGCGGGAGCACACGTTGGATGTTGAATTTAAATTTTCATCCAAGGATTACCCATGTTCCATAGTTTTGATGGACCATCCTATACGAAAAATAAAAAATACATGGAAAAATGTGATTGTAATCATCTTTTTTCTATGTATTTCACATTTTTCATGTAGTAGGGTCCATCGAAAGTATGCAATATGGATACTCCTTTGATGCAAGATTAAATTTTGCATTTAATGAGTGCACCCGCTCAAAATTTGAATAAAATCATAGGGAAATAAGTTGAAAAAAAATATTTTTTTATATATTCCCCCCAAAACTTAATGAGGTAATATAATATTATCTTATTATTTCCACTATTATTTTATAATATTCCTTATGAGGCTCATTTTATACCTCCAAATTTCTCTAATGTGTATAACCATTTCTCTCGAAAACATCTAATAGGTGGGCTTTCTCATAATTAAGGTGACTCTCATTAGAAATCCTTATTGCACAGGTAGTCAAGGTGTTTAACACACCTAATTTTTACACATCATGATGATCGGACTCAACATGGAGGTATTGCTCCATCTGAGCATTTTTATGGAACACCTGGTGAAAAATGGAGCCATCGTCATTTTTTGAAAGAAGAACATCAACGAAAGGAAGGCTACCATTACACTCAACCTCCATAGTAAACTTGATAAAATCATATTGGATATTTAGATGATGCAAGAATAAATCTAACTTATCACGTCCATATGACCATATAACATAAGTTTCATCCACAAAATGTTTCCAAAGCTTCGGATGGAAAGGAATTGAGGCTAGGGCCTTGGTCTCAAACTCTTCCATGAAAAGGTTAGCAATAACGGAGGAGAGAGGGGAGCCCATGGTAACTCCACATATCTACTCATAGAATTCACCTTAAACACTAAAGAATGTGGAATTCATGCATAATACAACCAACCTGACAGTGCTAGAATATGTAATGTGGCTAATAATATTCACATCTTCATTAATGGGAATCCTAATATAAAGAGAAACTACATCAAATATAACTAAGATGTCATAAGGATCCAATTTAATACCTTTAATTTCATTAACAAATGAATAGGAATATTTAACGAAAGAGTTGGTGAGGACCACTAATGGCCTGAGCTTTTGGGCTAAGGTTTTCACCAGCATATAGGTGGGTCTACCAATGGTATTAAAAATGGGTCTCAATGGGGCACCCTCTTTATGAATCTTAGGGATGTCATAGATTCTAAGGGTGAGGGGGTCACTTTCCACAAGTTTTTTACTTAATTGGCTGAAGGAGATTTGATGGCATTAGCAACTTCTTTTGAAACCTTATTAAGAGGATTTGTATTAAGCTTATTATAACTCCGGATGTTATTAAGATGGTCAAGCATATTATTCACACAATCCTCTTTATTTAAAACAAAAATAGCCCCCCCTTTATCTGCTTTGAGAATAACAATGTTAGGACTAAATTCTTAAGAGCTTTCAAGGAGAGGAACTCTTGCTTATTAATGTTACTCCTAGGAGGCTTAGTCCTTCTAAGAATAATAGCACAATATTGTCTAATGATTTCCTTAGTGTTTTCAAGCAAGTCCTTAATACCTGATTCAATATAACACATTATATCCTCAATAGGGATCACTTTGGGGGAAATAGTGAAATTTAAACATTTTTGTAAAATATAAATCACATGGTAGATTCTCTTAACATACAATATTTTTAGTGTAAATTGAACTCTTTTACTATAATATAGTATAAAGGTAAAAATAAATATTTATTATTATTAGTGTAGTTATATTGGTTATATAAATTTAAAAATTAAGTAAATTATAATTTATTTGAAATTATTATTGTTATTAATTAGAAAAATAATTAACATATGAGCTAAACATATATACATTTTAAAAAACATGTACCAATATACTTAATCATTAAGATTCACCCCGACTTTACCATGGCTTATCAATACCACATGCTCAATATGACACATGTTGATATAGCATGTTTTTTAATTAATTAATTTAAGATAAATTAATTAAAAGATAAATCTTAACTCTTGATTTGTGAATATTATTATGAATATCCTCACATATTCCATAGAGATTAAATCTCTACCATCCACCTAATAATTATTAATAATTAAATTAAAATTATAAAAGGTGTATTTTAAAATAAACATGTCTATCAACATAATGATAAAATTTTCTCTTAAATATTTACCAATCAAGATCCATCGTAAGTCCAGATCTACCAAATGCCTAGAGGGAACAAATCTCTTTTCACTGTTATAGAAATTATGGTGTAGAATTGCAACTGCTCATGAAATTGTAATCTAAATCACAAGACACAGTCCTACTCTACTGCTCTACGAAATTCAATTCACAATTTAGAACATCAATCACAAACATGCAATGAGAAATAACACACATGCACACAGTATTTTTCCAAGGGAAATAAAACTGCTAAAACCCCCTTTTCATGCTTGCATTAATATGATGAATAGAGATGTATTACAATTTCTAGCTCAATCTGAGCTCAACCTGCAAGTGAATAACGTATCTCTTTGTTCACTAAGAAGATATGACCCAGACTTAGTCAATTTCTTCCTATGCTTGAGCCCTTATTTCCTTGCGCCATTCCTAAGGAATTTAGGCCCCTATTATTTAGGATTTTCCTCCAAAATTATTGCGCAATTCCCAAGGTTGATCATTTGACTGCATGCAACACTTGTACACTCAAGACTAGTCTACAACTGATGTTACACTACCTTGGAATATCCACCATAGTTGGGGAACTCGAATTCTCTACATGCACTATATATTTTGGGTTGATTGATCAGTTAACTGGGTGATCATTGAGTTAGATTGAATTCCCACTACACAACTGACCTTCCATTAGTTCCTCCAATAGTTAGAACTAGTTTAACGTGAAACAACTTGAAATAACTAACCTTGATTGCTACAAATTAGAAATCACACATGCTCAACTGAACTCTAAATCCTCTAACCAAATTTACTGATCTAACTAAGTGAAAAGAGTCATGCCACACAAGTTAACTGCATCCAAGTTTTTTTGCTGATGTGGAAATTCATATTTTCACAATTGGACGAAGGAAAAATCAAATTGGTACTTTCTTGCTACATTTTTCAACACTCCCTCTTAGAAAGAAAGGGATTATCAACCACCCCTATCCTTCACCTGTAGAAATCGAACTTCCCCCTTGACAAAGCCTTTGTCAAAATGTCAGCATCGTGTTTCTTTGTCAGAATATATTGTAGCAACAGTATTCACCTTTGCACACACTCTCGTAAATGGTGATACCAGATATCTATATGCTTGGATCGATTGTGAAATATAGGATTATCAGAGAGCTTGATGCAATTCTATTTATCACAATAGACCACAGTTGGATCTATCATCTGACAAAACATTCCCACAAATATCTTTCTCATATAGATCGCCTCACATGTTGCTTGACTTGCAACCATTTATTCTGATTATGCCAAGTTGAGCGTCACAAATATTTGCTTCTTGTTGTACCAAAAAACCACTATGAACCCAACACTGAAAGTTCCACCTAATGTTCTCTTTCGGTTGGATGGACTCCCTTCCTAATCTGCATCTTTGAAGCCACAAAACTTCGCTTCCTATGTTCGTCTGTACCATAATCCATTTTGGGTAGTGCCTTTGAGGTACCGTAAAACATGCTTAAATTCCTTCCAATATAATTTGGTTGGCCTAACTATAGCTTGGCTTAGTTGGTTAACTGCATATCACATATCTAGTAGTGTGTTCACAAGATACATTAGTGAACCCACTAGTTGCTGATAAATTGTAGCATCCACTTCTCCACCTGAAGTGGCATCCTCCATCCTTCAGTTGGTCGCTAGAGGTGTCTCCATGGGTTTACAACTCTCCATGTGGAATATTTGCAGTATCTCCTTTTCATACTTTCCTTGAGGAAAATAGTTCCCCACCGCCTTTCCAGACCTCCAACCCAAGGAAGTAGTGCATGAGACCCATGTCCTTCATTTCAAATTCCCTTGCAAGTTCCTCCTTGTAAGATTTGATCAATTTCTCATCACTAGTAAAAATCAAACCATAAACATATAATACAATAATAATAAATTTACCATACTAAGATATGATAGAGGCTCGCATTCGCTTAACTTTTTGTGCAACCCAAACAAAGAAGATAGTTTTTGATCCTGGTGTACTAAGCACAAGGTGCTTATTTGATGTCATACAACGCTCGCTTGAGTTTACAAACATAAGACTCCTGATAAAATTTCTAAAAACCTTTTGGTTTCTTGATGTACACCTCCTCCTCAATAAATCCATTAAGAAATATATTTTTTACATCCGTCTGGTGGATCTTCCATCCCATCTGTGCATCCAGTGCAAGAATTAATCTAATGGATGAATACCATGCTACAGGAGCAAAGGTTTCCTCCTAGCCAATTCCCTAAACTTGATAGAATCCTTTGGACACAAATATAGCCTTATACTTCTCTATTCTTATGTTTTTTGTATACTTAACCTTGAAGATCCATCTCGAACCCACAACTAAATAATTTTTTGGTCTTGGGACCACTTCCGAAACATTATTATTTACAATGGATTCATATTCCTCCACCATTGCATAAACCCAAATAGGTTTCTCTATTACTTCCTCGAAATAGGGAGGCTTAGTCTCTACAATCTCAGTCATTAGATCCATCTAGCTAGTGTGCCTCTCATGTGACCTCCTTTTCCTGTGCAAATTTGAAGGAGCTCCCACATTCTCCCTCGCATCCTTCACTAGTCTATTAGCTTCCATGGTTCTTTTTCTACCTTCTCTGGATGGTTCTACTTAAGTGGATGTTTCCACTCTCTTCTCCTCAATTTGTGGTTGCTCCACAACTTCCCGAGGCTCCTCCTTTGGAGCTAAAAGCTCTTCTTCTAGTGGGATTTACAGCTCCCTCTTAAGAGAGCGCTGCATTGCTTTCTAGTCATCAAAATTTGCATCTCTTCACACAATTTTCATTATGACGGGAGGTAAGCACACACGGTAGTTGTGTGAAGTTTTTGTGTAACCCATAAATACCCCCAACTCTATTTTCGACTCAATATTCTTCCTTGATTCTTTCAATACATGGCAATAAACAAGGGCTCTAAAAATCCTAAAGTGTGACACATCTAGTTTTCTCCCCGAGAAAGCCTCCTTTGGTGTAATCATACCAAGAATATAATGAGGACTCTGGTTCTGAAAATAGAATGTTGTGTTGCATGCCTCTACCCACAGATGCATCGGTAGGCCTTAGTCATGAAACATAGCCCTCGCAGCTCCCACAATGCTATGGTTCTTTCTCTTATATTACCCATTCTTTTGTGGGTTGTAGCATGTTGTCAGCTCTCTTCGAATGCCTTATTTCGCACAGAAATTCTTGAATTCATTTGAAACATACTCGCCTCCATTATCACTCCTGAGATCCTTCACCTTATTTTTGGTTTCTTTTTCAATTAGTTCCTTGAATTATACAAACTTGGATAATGTCTCATCCTTCTTCCGCATGAAGAAGATCCAACACTTCCTTTGGAAGTCATCAATGGAGGCTGTCGAGAAAGTTCCACGGACATCAGAGTGGATCCTTTCCAAGACTGTATGAGTTTTTTTGTCTCGATCATGGATGTGGATTTTTCATACTTCCCCAAGGTACATCCTTTTCAAACATCTTGTTGCTCAGGTGCTCCTTTACAGAGGCCAGTTGTTATTTGTTTCATAATATTCAAGGCGCCATGAGACAAATGGCCAAGTCTTTTGTGCCAAAGATAATCGATATCACGGCTATGCACTTTCTCCGCCTTATTACTTAATGAAACACAATCTTTGACATCTAGATTATATATTTTCTTCACTCTAACCCCTATCTCCTTCACCTGTATCGTGGCTATGTGTCTTGGGAATGTTTCCCCTTTGCTGAATATCACATCATAACCACGATCTTCCAAAACTTCAACAAACATGAGGTTTTTCTTTAGGCCTGGAACGAACATGACATCCTTGAGTCTAAGAGGAGATCTCGACTCCCTCTGAAAGGTGATTGTACCAATCCAAATCATGTTGTACCTGCCATCATACCCCATCTCAATATGCATTTGGAGATCTTTCTCCCCCTGGTCACTAAAATACTGTCTACACCATGTCATGTGGAACGAGGCACATGAGTCCAAGTACCACATGCTCCCCATCATTGTGTTTTCCATACATGCAATAAGGGTAAAGTCAATCTTGAACTATGAAGCCAAGGCTTCACCTGCGGCTTCTCCTGAGGACTTCTTACTCGATTTTTTGTGTTGACACTTCATGGCATAGTGCCCAAATTCATTACAATTGAAGCATTTAATTTTGGACAAATCTTTCTTCTTTCCCCCTTGGCTGGATTCTGGTTTGGCTTGATACTTCTTCCCTTTTCCCTTCTTTTTCTCTCCAACCAATGCAAATTTTTCTTTATCCTTGCCCTTGGATTAAGTCCCATTTATGGTGTTCTACCTTATCTCCTCTTGTACCAAATCGGGGCATAGGAATTCCTAATTCGATAATTTCTCCCTCTCATTCACTGAGTCTTGGTATATATGCCAACTTTTGGTGAGGCCTAGAAGAGCTAGGCTTACCAAGACATCTTCTGCAACATTTACACCAACCCCTCCAAGTTCGTCGTGACTTTATATGAATATGCTCAGATACTACGGAATAGTGTCATTCTTCTGCATCTTGATATTTCGAAGTTTATCCTTCAGCGCCAGTTTCCTGTGGTCACTACTATTCTCTAACAATTTTGTAAGTGATTTCTACATTGCGAAAGGAGTTTCTTTCCCATGGATATTTGAGACAATGCGGTCTCCTACTCCCTCTAATATTATTCTCCTTACCTTGGCTACATATTTCTTCCACTGAGCTAGGTTATGGGAATCAACTGATCTTGGTTTTGGAATGTCTTTCTTAACATATTCTAACAATCCATTTTCATCCATCATGGCTTCCATGTAATCCTTCCATGCAATGAAATTAGGGTTTCCTTCCAAGGCATACTCTAGTCTTAGCCCGCTGAAAGGCATCTTCCCAACTCTATAGAGGTCCTTCTACATTGAACTGCAAATTTGAACTTCCTTAGAAACAACTTTGAAAATATTCTTCTAATGTGAATCCTTCTCTGATACCATGTATAAATTATGGTGTTGAATTGCAACTGCTCATGAAATTATAATTTTAATGACAAGACACAAACCTACTCTACTATTTTTCGGAATTCAATTCACAACTTAGAACATCAATCGCAAACATGAAAAAATAAATAACACACCTGCACACCGTATTTTTTCAGGGGAAAGAAATCTGCTAAAAACCCCTTTGTCTGCTTGCATTAATCAGATGAATAGAGGTGCATTACAATTTCTAGGTCAATTTGAGCTCAATTTTCAAGTGAGTAACCTATATCTCTACTCGCTGAGAATATTTGACCTAAACTTAGTCAATTTTTTCCTCTGCTTGAGCCCCTATTTCTTTGCGCCATTCTTAAGGAAATTATGCCCCTATTATTTAGGAATTTCCTCCAAAAATCTTGCGCAATTACCAAGGTTGATCATTTGACTGCATGCAACTCTTGTACACTCAAGACTAGTATACAATTGATGTTAAATTTCCTTGGAATCTCCACCACAGTTGGGGAAGTTGAATTCTCTACATGCACTAACTATTTTGGGATGATTGATCAGTTAACTGGATGATCGCTGAGTTATAACGAAGTCTCTCTGCACAACTAACCTTCCACTAGTTCCCTCAACAGTGGGAACTAGTTTATTAACTGAAAACAACTTGAAATAACTAATGTTGATTGCCGCAAATTAGAAATCATGCACGCTCAACTGAATTCTAACTCCTCTAACTCAAATTTACTGAGCTAACTGAGTGACAAGAGCCATGTCACACAAGTTAACTGCATCTAAGTTGTCTACCGATGTCGAAATTTGAATTTTATCATTTTGACCAAGGCAAAGTCAAATTGAGATTTTCTTCTTGTATTTTTCAACAACTCTAAAGAGGTTTGCACCTCAATAGATTTGATCCCTCCGAGTGCTTGGTAGATTCAGAGTTGAGATGGATATGGGGTGGTTTAATTATTAATTATTAGTTATTAATAATTATAATTATTAATTTATTTTATTTTGATTTTTATGTAATTTGACTGAATCAAAATGTTATATATATATATATATAATGTAATTTGACCTAGTTAAAATGTTTAAATAACATAACAATACATGAAATTACAACATGACTTCCATACTAGGTTGGAAAGAGCCTCTCTAGGCAATAAAAATATTGACAAAATGATAGAGCTTACATATGTGGATAATTTTGGTTGCATTGAGGCAATCTGATTTTCTCCTTGACTACTATATTCTATCATTGACCAATGCAACTTATAATGTTTAACTTTGAAAAATAGATATTTACTTTTTAATATTAATGTAAAGTTTATTTTTCAAACATTTGATTTGACCATGACTTGAAGGTCTTGTTGTAGTCTTTGCACAATATAATGACATGTGGATAATTGTCAAAAAAAAATTGTTATAGTTGTGATATTAATGCATGATTTTTAGATATTTGTGTAGTAATTTTTTCCTCTTAAACTTTGCAAGACAACCATCCAAAATTAAAATGCTTAAAAATAGTTCATACTCAGGGAAATAACATATTTACCATTAGTTACTTCCCATCATAATCTAAGCAAGACTTTGGGTAAAAAATTAAAGAAATAAGATATAAATAAATATACTTACCAAAAGTTACTTCCCTTCATTATTTATGGGAGTTGTCTACGAGGAAACAAAATAGCCCTGACGAGAGTATTTTTGTCCGAATCTGGTAAAAAAAAATTCAAAAAAGCAGGTAGTGGAAGTGTTTAAATCATTTTTTTATGGTGGAAATGGAATCATTGTCATCAAAAACCCCTGGGGTTATTTTGTGGGTTTTTTAGACTTCCTGTTATTTATGTTTTTCTCAGCACCTTTTAGGAGTAAAATTGCACATCACATATCTACTTCACATCACAATTTATTAATTCCTACCAAGGTAAGACTATAGTACTCTATTTTCCTATTGACCACAATTAATTTATCTTTGAACAATAAAGGTTATAATTGACCACCATTAATTTAGCAATGACCAATGTTGTGACAGTTGGTTTAAATGTTAACTAGTTGTTATGTTATTTAATTTTAAGTAACTAAACATTTATGTTTCTTGAGAAAAGGATTATCTGATAAAAAATAAAAAAATTATGTTCTGTTGAAATAAAATTTATTAATGGAATAGTGGTTCCATAAGAAAAGTTAGAAGACTGATGGTAAAAGTATTCCAAGAACTGAGAGTGGTGGAACAGAAAACAGTTGAAGACAGATACCTTTCTTCTGGGGATAAAATGTGCAGCACAGTGAGGAAGAGGGGTTTTTTTCTGAGACTGAGGAGCAAGAAAGTGGAGTATTCCTAAGCTTGTAGTGACCAGTGGAAAACACTCGGCGTTCCCTATTCCTGGAAAAGAATAAGTATTGGGTCAAGGGCCTTGAGGTCTCTTCTGGAAAATTTTGTCAACCTACTGGACTCGGTAATGGAGCATGGGGGGATATGAGGACGTAATTTCACCTCTCATGGTAGGGTGTACAACATCAGCAAGTCTAAAAAACAGATAAGTACCAATTACTGGAAAAACTAGTTACTAGTTATGTTGTCTAGCTATTTGTAATTCTTGTTACAGGCTGGGTTAATTATGAAATGAAGACTTCTCTATATTGGAAGTGTAGAAACGTATTATATCTATGTTTTCTTTAAATGCCAAGAGGAATTCAGATAAAACAATAAGTATTTATATTTATGCAAGTTCTGGTTTGTTTATTAATCAAGAAATGAATTTGTGTTTACTGAAAACAGATGGAATTAGTCAGAACTACTATTACAAGCATGTTAACACAGGAAACCTTTAACTCTGGGTTTTAGGGTTGAAACTCCAATCCCCGATTTGGTCGTTAACTGTAATATATGATATACATACACAAAATGGTCCGGACATCTCATTAAATTGAAAGAAATAAACTTTGTACCAACACCAGTTAAAGGGTGTAAAGCTAACTGTAAACAGTAAAATAAATTAAAATAAAATAAACATCAGAGATTGCATGCGTAGTATGCCCCATAACCGAAAAATACCAATGTAGAACAATATTTACAATGAAAGTGAATAATCGAGCCAACCAAGAAAGAAACCAAGATTCTACAGGAGCCAAGCTAGTCTAACTCGAAAAATATTCAAGGCTCGAAAATGCACATTATACATTTATAAGGAAAAATAGAAAACATTTTCGCTGTTTCTGAATATACCCAAAAGAGTGAAAATTATTTCATCAAACAGAATGAACAGTATTTGCGTGAACATAGGATACTTGAAACAATAACGCATAGGTATGACATTAAAGTGTCTCATAGCACTCGAGACAGAATGTAAACTAAAATTCACTGAGTCTGGAGCGTTATAAATTTGGACTAGAAATACAGAGTATCTTCAGAAAAACTAAGTATAGTTCAAGATAGAGCTACAAAATTCGATGATAGTCACAAGCAGGGCGACACCCCTCGAATTTCAAAAATATAAGTTTAACATGACGACACGCAACCCTGAAACTCAAATCCAAAACTCACGATGTCGTGAGCATCTTCGAGGCCAGAACAAAGGCCCTCTCCTAACAAGACTTATAAACCTTACAGTGAAGATGGGGTAGCTGAAGGGCAAGAGAAGAGTGAAGGAACCGACCTATTGAATCAAGAAATTTGAAAGGAAATAACCTCAAGGGTCGAGGTAGGGGCATTACCTGCACAAGGGAGCAAGAACCAGAAAAACATTAGCAAGAGATCATGCCGAAAAGCTAGCAAATAGAGAATAGATAAGAAGAAAGGCAGAAGCATAAAATTATTACCTGTGTACAAGAATTCCTTTACAAGTTTGAAGGGTGAAACTTTGTGAAAAAACCACGGAAAGTATTCAACCCTCTTAACCGGAGGAAAGTGTATTTTTATTTAGGAAAAACACATAACTTAAACTTTTCATCATCTCACCTGCTATTTTGATGAAGGAACTCGTAGGAGAACCAGACTCTGCGTAACCTCAAAGTGATTATAGGCCTGTCAAAATAAAACATTGATGCCATTTTAAAACCCCAAATTAATGCAGAGAACTGAGCATAAACTCACCTGCGGAAATAAAAAATCTGTAAGGCATGTATAACCAAAGATGTGACCTCATTATGAATAGGATGACATTTAAGCAGTAGAAGTATCGTATTACTTGCCTGTATCGTGCATGGAGAAGCCAAGAAGAGCCGAGCAGAGCCAGGGTAATCCTGTCAGCTATGATAGACCAAAAAGTTACAAAGAAAAGCAGTGAGGACTGGCAGCAATGGAAAGGAAGAATTTAGGGTTTGGGGAGGTCAATACCCTAAATGGGTACTCCATCAAACTCTACCGTCGATCCAGTCCTTGTAATACGACGATGTTAACCCTTACAGTTGTCAACCAAATATGATGGGTGTACAATACCATTAATTTCATGAGTTAAGACCCCAAATCTCCAAGAAACCTTTATGCTATGAAATCATTCCCAATCAAGATTGATATAATTTTAACCATAAGTATTTTCTCCTATCACAATAGTATTAACCATAATTATCCCGTCCTCTCACAATATTAATATGGATCTTGTGTACCTTGAGAATTAAATGTGAAATTCTGTCAAGGGTTGGATATGCTACCAAGTATCATGCATACGGGACAGTTTTTTACCTTGGAACTTGTGTTCAATTCACCCACCTTTTTTATTTTTTATTTCCATGAATAAGTAAGGTTTAGGAGCTCAAAATATATGCAGTTATATAAATATTATAATTTCATTTATTCAAGCCTTGTTAAGGTAAAAAAAATTTAAAAAAAATTGTGGTTGATTATGATATACATTACAAGTGGTATCAGAGCAACGTTCGCATGCTGGGACCCTAGGGGTCACCTAACATGACAATTATGTGTTTAAATGAAGCACAAAAAAGGAATAGCATAGTAGGAGACGATATGAGAAGGGGGCTGACACAACAAAAACCCCGGAACACAAGGGAACCTACACCCCAACCCCAATCAGAAATGAATCCTGAAATGTGGATTCAGCTAAGTGTTGATCAGAACCAACAAACTAGTAGACTATTGGAGGAGTAGCATCACCAAACTAGTATTATGCTAATTATTGTGCAGAAGCTACAGGAAGAAATGGTCCGGGTTAGGAGTGACAATGAGTGCTTGATGCAAGAGCAAGAAAGGATACTCAAAAGCCTTTCTGATAAGAATAATTAAGGAGTGCTACAACCTAGTCTGGAACGAAAAACACAAGAAGAAAATGAATGGCAAGCTAAAGATCAAACCAATGAAAAAATGGAAAGAAGTCATTCCCAATGGAGTAACAAAAATAAAAACTATAATGAGGCTGAGTCTGGAAATGTGTCAGAACAGCGATAAATTAAGAAGAAAAATTGGAGCTACAAGGTGAGTTCCGGAAGTTAAAAACACCTACATTTAATGGAGAAGCAGAGGAGGTGGTTGAAGCATGGTTGATTAATATGAACAAGTAATTTCAATTTTATGAGTACAACAGTAATCTTAAATCCAGAATTTTCCATCTATCAGTTGAGAGAGAATTCCACCTTGTGGTGGGAGGAAGTCAAGAATGTCCGCAGCATTGAAGATGAGGATGTGACATGGGATACATTTCATCAATACTTCAAGGACAAGTATCTAATAGAACATTTTTATGATGAAAATTCCATGGAGTTCCACGACTTGAAGTTGGGTCAAATGACAATGGATGAGTACATAACCAAGTTCACTTCCCTATTAAGATATGTTCCTTATTTAAGGGATGAAAAGGCTAAGGTTCAATGATTTTTGAGTAGTTTTCTGACTCACATGAAAGATTTAATTGAGTTAGTGAGTCCAAAGACCATGGATGAAGCAATTCGAAAAGAAATAATGTGTTACCAGCAGTCCAAGGCAAAAGGAGAACTGGGCAAAAACTGGCAGCCAAGAAAAGGGCAGAAAGGCGGTCCAAATTTCAAAGGTTCAAGAACTAATAACATTAAGAATTATGCCAGGAATTCCTTGAGAAAACAGTTCGGGATAAATCACCAAAGAACCCATTGGCCTACGAAAAAGAAGCCCACAGAGGCTTCCAGCAAACCTGAACAAGGACAAACCCAGAAACCACCTCTGTAGTGCTGGGGTTGTGGTGAGGCTCACTATTATAAGAACTGTCCACAGTAGGGAATAAATGATACATTAGCCAATCTACAAGAAGCCTCTACAATGGGTGATGTAGCCCAGAACATACCCAGAATTAATGCAGCCATGGAGGACCAACGGGAAGATTATCAACCTACGATGATATAATTGGAAGGTAAGCTAATTTCGTAGTCTGTTTCTATTTTGGTTGACCCAGGTGCAATTTTAAGTTATATAAACCCCGCAATAGTAGAAATTTGTAAATTACAAAGTCAGAAATTCAAAAATCCCTAGCTGGTACAGCTACTCACTAGAGAAAAAAGAAAATTTTGTGCCAAAATTCCAAACTGTATACTGGAAATTGGAAACCAGGAATTGAATGTGGATCTGAATGTGTTTCCCTTGGGATCCTATGATATACTATTGGGAATGGATTGGTTGGAGAGACACTCGACACTCGTAGACTGTAAGGAAAATATTATATATTACAGAATGCAAGATGGAACTTGTAAGGAGATACAAGGAATTAAGAAACCACTGCAGTTGTGTCCTATTACAGCCTCTCAAATGAGTAAGTGTATTAGGAAAGGATGTCAGTTATATTCCATTCAGGTGGGTTTCACTAATTCTAAAGAAAATACTCTTATGATGGAGAACATACCAGTGGTGCAAGATTTCATGGACGTATTTCCAGAAGATGTACCGGGATTACCACCAAGGAGAGATATTGATTTCACTTTTGAAACGCTTGGAGCATCACCAATTTCAAGGGCCCCATATCGAATGAGTGTACCGGAGCTAACTGAATTAAAAATGCAATTGCAAGAGTTGTTGGACAAAGGGTACTTTCGACCAAGTGTGTCCCCTTGGGGAGCACCAATTTTGTTTGTAAAGAAAAAGGATGGAACCATGTGAATGTGTGTGGATTATAGACAGCTCAATAAATTGATCGTCAAAAATAAATATCCCTTACCACGAATTGATGACCTGTTTGATCAAGTGAAGGGGGCCACTGTATTTTCGAAGATAGACTTAAGGTCTAGATACCACCAGATCTAGATAAAACACGAGGATATTTACAAAACTGCCTTCCGTACCAGATACGGGCATTACGAATTTGTGGTATTGCCATTTGGTTTAACTAACGCACCAAAAAAAATTATGAGGCTGATACATGGCATATTTCACCCCTTTTTGAACAGATTTGTTCTAATATTCATAGATGATATCTTAATTTATTCAAAGAACATGGAAGAACACAAAGAGCACTTAAGGATAGTGTTGGAGATGTTACGAATGCATCAGTTGTATGCTAAGTTCAAGAAATGTGACTTCTTCAAGGAATAAATCCAGTATCTAGGCCATGTTATTTATGCTGAGGGAATAGCGGTTGATCTAGAGAAAATTAAGACAATTATGGAATGGCGAATACCCCAAAAATGTTGCATATATCCGATCCTTTATGGGGTTGACTGGATATTATCGAAGTTTCATTGAAGGATTCTCGAAGATTTCCTTTCCAATTACATCTTTGCAAAGAAAGGGAAAAATATTCAGATGGACTACTGAGTGTTACAATAGTTTCGATAAGTTGAAACATTTGTTGACCATTGCCCCAGTGTTGAGGGTAGATGATTCCAATAAGGAATTTGAAGTTTGTACCAATGCTTGTAAAGAAGGAGTTGGAGCGATTCTTTCGCAAGAAGGTAGGGTGATTGCCTATGAATCAAGAAAATTAAAAGAGCATGAACAGCGATATTCAGCCTATGATTTAGAGCTGACATTTGTAGTGCATGCACTCCGAGTATGGAGGCACTACTTGCTAGGAAAAAGGTTTGTGTTAAAAACCGACCACAACAGCCTAACCAGCTACTTTAAGCAAGCTAATATAAACTCTCGACAGGCAAGGTGGAATGCCTTTTTAAGTGAGTTTGATATGGATATTCAGCATGTAAAAGGTAAAGAAAACCGTGTGGTCGATGCCTTAAGCAGAAAAATGCATTGTGTTTATGAACTTTGCTATGACCAGATTGAATGTAAATTTTTAGATCAGATAAAAGAGGAAGCTGAGAAGGATCCTAAATACCAATTTTTATGGAAGCAATTGGAGGAAGCCATAAGGCAAGAAAAACCTCTTGACTACGGAATTAGTAAATATCAATTGCTAACCTTTAAGGAGAAGATATATATTCCAAATCGAACGGCTTTGAAGGAGCTAATCATGAATGAATATCACCGCAGTAATTACTCATGACACCCAGGATACCAAAAAATGCCAACAGAAAATTAGAAAGGTCTATTTCTGTCCTGGTATGCGAAGAAATATTTCAGAATATTTGAACAAATGCTTGGAGTGTCAACAGGTTAAGGTGGAGCATCAACATCCAATTGGATTGTTGCACCCTATTCCAGTACCTGATTGGAAATGGGAAGTTATATCCCTAGACTTTATTACTGGTTTACCAAGATCAAAAAAGCACAATGACTCCATTATGGTGGTGGTTCATAGGTTGAGCAAGGCAGCACATTTCATACCTGTACAATCTACTTACAAAAATGTGAAGATAGTATATATTTTTATGAGAGATATTTTTAGATTGCATGGCATTCCAAAGATTGTCATATCAGATAGGGATGTGAAGTTTACTTCAGCATTCTGGAAGACATTATTTACAGGTTTGGGAACCCAAAT
Organism: Pinus albicaulis; assembly: GCA_034641835.2. Lineage (NCBI taxonomy): Eukaryota > Viridiplantae > Streptophyta > Pinopsida > Pinales > Pinaceae > Pinus > Pinus albicaulis. The sequence goes on along the minus strand of CM076570.1, from coordinate 504,408,044 downwards.
AAATTTCAGCACCACTTATCATCCTCAGACGGATGGACGAACTGAGCGGGTAAACCAAATCTTGGAGGATATGATGCGCATGTACGTGATGCAGCAGCCAACGAAATGGGAAGAATATTTGCACTTGGTATAATTTGCCTACAACAATGGTTATCATGAGTCTCTTAAGATGAGCCCTTTCGAAGCTTTGTATGGACAACAACTTCATACTCCCATCAATTGGAGCAGCCCTGAAACCAAGTTGATGCTTGGACCCGAGATGGTAGTTGAGATGGAATCAGAAGTAAGAAAAATCAGACAAAATTTGAGAGCAGTTCAATATCGGCAGAAGGTGTGTGCAGATAACAAGAGGAATTATCGAGAATTTGAAGTGGGTGATCATGTGTATGTAAGGATTAAACCAAAGAGGGGCACACTAAGGTGGGCCTCCTGTGCCAAGTTGGCTCCCAGGTTCTGTGGACCCTTTCAGATATTGGAGAGAGTGGGACATGTGGCGTACCGATTGGCTTTACCCAACCATATTCAAGTGCACAATGTGTTCCATGTATCCTTAATAAAACGATACATGCATGACCCAAAGCATGTAATAAATTGGCAAAGCATTTAGGTAGGGTAATATTAATCATCCTATCTTAAAATAGCTAATTTTTATGAGAATTTAACTCAGAGTTTTGCTGAATGCAGGTCGAACCGAACGATGAATTTCTGGTCGAACCTCAACGTATACTCGATCGAAGAGAAATCATGCTCTGGAGGCGAGCCATCACCCAAGTTAAAGTGCAGTGGAAGCACTTCAACTCGGATGAGGCTACCTGGGAAGATGAAGGATTTTTTCATGAGGCTTATCCAAAATTATTTTTTGAGCTGGGGTGAAACACCAAGGACAGTGTTTGCTTCCAGGAGGGGAAGTTGTGACAACTGGTTTAAATGTTAACTAGTTGTTATGTTATTTAATTTTAATTAACTAAACATTTACGTTTCTTGAGAAAAGGATTATCTGATAAACAAAAATAAATTATGTTCTATTGAAATAAAATTTATTAATGGAATAGTGGTTCCATAAAAAATGTTAAAATACTGATGCTAAAAGTATTCCAAGAACTGAAAGTGGTTGAATAGAAAATAGTTGAAGACATATACCTTTCCTCTAGGGATAAAAAGCGCATCTTAGTGAGGAATAGGGGTTTTGTTCTAAGTTTGAGGAGGGAGAGAGTGGAGTATTATTGAGCTGGTAGTGACCAGTGGAAAACACTCAACATTCCCTATTCCTGGAAAAGAAGAAGTACTCGGCCAAGGACCTTGAGGTCTCTTCTGGAAAAAAAATTCAACCTACTCGACTCAGTAACGGAGCACGGGGGGAGATGAGGATGTAATTTCCCCTCTCATGGTAGGGTGGAAAACATCAGCAAGTCTGGAAAACAGATAAGTACCAATAACTGGAAAAACTAGGTACTGGTTATACCGTCTAGATATTTGTAATTCTTGTTACAGTCTGGGTTATTTAATTATGAAATTAAGACTTCTCTATATTGGAAGTGTAGAAATGTGTTATATCTGTGTTTTCTTTAAATGTCCAGAGTAATTCAAATAAAACAATAAGTATTTAGATTTTTTCAAGTTCTAGTTGTTTCTTAATCAAGAAAATAATTTGTGTTTACTGAAAACAAATGGAATTAGTCAGAACTACTATTACAAGCATGTTAATACATGAAACCGTTAACTCGGGGTTTTAGGGTCGAAACTCCAATCCCCGAGTTGGTCATTAACTATAATCTATTATAAACACAAACGGAATGGTCCGTACATCTCATTAAATTGAAAGAAATAAATTATGTACCAACACCAGTTAAAGGGTGTAAAGCTAACTGTAAACAGTAAAATAAATTAAAATAAAAGAAACATCAGAGATTGCATGCATAGTATGCCCCAAAACCGAAAAATACCAATGTAGAACAAGATTTACAATGACATTGAATAAATGAGCCAAGCAAGAAAGAAACCAAGATTCTACATGATCCAATCTAGTCTAACTCGAACAATATTCAAGGCTCGAAAATTAGAAAACGTTTTCACTATTTCTGAATATACCCAAAAGAGAGCAAATTATTTCATCAAATAGAATTAACAATATTTGCGCGAACAGAAGATACCCGAAACAATAACGCATAGGTATAACAGTAAAGTATTGCATAGCACTCAAGACATAATGTAAACTAAAATTCACTGAGTTTGGAGAGTTATCCTCTCATAAATTCGGACCAGAAATACAGAGTATCTTAAAAAAAACTAAGTATAGTTCAAGACAGAGCTACAAAATTTGATGATAGTCATGAGCAGGGTGAAGCCCCTCAAATTGCAAAAATATAAGTTTAACATGACAACACGCAGCCCTGAAACTCAAAACCAAAACTCACGATGTCGTGAGCATCTTCGAGGCCAGAACAAAGGCCCTCTGCTAACAAGACTTATAAACCTTACAGAAAATATGGGGTACCTGAAGGGCAAGAGAAGAGTCAGGGAACCTACCTGCTGAATCAAGAAATTCGAAAGGAATTAACCTCAAGGGTTGAGCGAGGGTCGTTACCTGCACAAGGGAGCAAGAACCAGAAAAAAATTAGCAAGAGATCATTCTGACAAGCTAGCAAACAGAGAATAGATAATAAGAAAGGCAGAAGCATAAACTTTTACCTGTGTACAAGAATTCCTTCACAGGTTCGAAGGGTGAAACTCTGTGAAAAATCCATGGAAAGGATTCAGCCCTCGTAACCGGAGGAAAGTGTATTTTTATTTAAGAAAAACACATAACTTAAACGTTTCCTCAGCTCACCTGTTATTTTGATGAAGGAACTCGCAGGAGAACCGGACTCCGCGTAACCTCAGAGCGATTATCGACCTGTCGAAATAAAACACTGACGCCATTTTAAAACCCTAAATTAATGCAGAGAATTGAGCATAGACTCACATGCAGAAATAAAAATCCTGTAAGGTTTGTATAACCAAATATGTGACCTAATTATGAAGAGGATGAGATTTAAGCAGTAGAGGTATCATGTATCATGCATGGAGAAGCCAAGCGGAGCCGAGTAGAGCTAGGGTAAGCCTGTCAGCTGTGACAGACTAAAAAGTTGCAGAGCATCGCGGCGAGGACCGACAGCAATGGAAAGGAATAATTTATGGTTTGGGGAGGTCAATACCCTAAACACATACTCCATCAAACTCTACCGTTGATCCAATCCTTGTAATATGACGGTGTTAACCCTTACAGCTATGAACCGAATGTGATGGTTATACAGTACCATTAATTTGATGAGTTAAGACCCCAAATCTCCAAGAAACCTTTATGCTATGAAATCATTCCCAATCAAGATTAATATAATATTAACCATAAGTATTCTGTCCTGTCACAATAATATTAACCATAAGTATCTCGTCTTGTCACAATATTAATATGGATCTTGTGTACCTCGAGAATCAAATGTGAAATTCTATCGAGGGTTGGATATGCTACTAAGTATCATGCATATGGGACAGTTTGTTACCTTGGAACTTGTGTTCAATTCACCCACCTTTTTAATTTTTTATGTCCATGAATAAGTAAGGTTTAGGAGCTCGAAATAGATGCAGTTATATAAATATGATAATTTCATTTAGTCAAGCCTTGTTAAGGTAAAAATTAAAAAAATTAAAATTAAAATTAAAATAAAAAAAAATTGTGGTTGATTATGATATACATTACAAATGTAGGTTAATAAAAAAAATTAAATACAACAAAGGTACCTTGGTGATGGATGGATTTACCATGCCAAAAGTTGGAAGGATCACAAATATTATATAGTGCTATTCAGGAAATCTCCAACAATATGAATAACTGTGGAAGTCTCCCATCACTCATAATAAAATATTGTGTAAAAAGATTAAAATCTAAAAGTAATAATTTGAAATCCTTGGTTTTTTAATATAAATATTTATAATTGTCCACGGGGTCTTGGATAAACGATGATTGGATGCTCTTGGATAAACGATGATTGGATGCTCTGTTAAGGGACTCCTTGATGTGAAGTCATTAGTTCAATTCCATGCCCTCATCTGGGGTGATATATTGGACATGATGAAGATATAATCATGTCAAACTTACAACAACAAAAAAATTATAAAAGTTTATAATTAAAAATAATTAACCAATTTCTAATATAAATAATTATAATTAAAAATAAATAAAGAAGCAGTATTAGTCCATGTAATGCAAGATTTAGCAATCAACTTATCCATTAACCACTATTAGTTTAACATTGACTAATGGAGATAAAAGAACTTTCGGATTAATCACATCATTAGGATTAGGTCGACGTTTCGAACCAACTAATGTGGTTCATCCTCAGGACAGGTGGAGAGACTGATCGATCTCGATGAATAAATAGTGGGGATGCATCATTGCCTGGAAATATCAACTTATAATATTTTAACTTTTAAAAATAAATGTTTATTTTTCAATATTATTGTACAAACTGTTTTTCAAACATTATAATTTGAAGGTCTTATTGTAGATTGTGTATAATGTAATGCCACCTAGATAATTACCTCACATATTTTATGTCATACTTTATGGACATGGTTGCAATATTCGTGCATTATTTTTAGATATTTTTGTAGTGATTTTTTATTCCTAAGCTTTGCAGGAAAACCTAGGAGTAAATTCTGAATGTGTAAACTTACTAGTGGTTACTACCAGCCAAATTTATGCAATCATTGTGCCTCAACACACAATCATAAGAAACTTTTTTTCGACATGTTTTGAACCATCTAGTGTGGTTCATCATCAAGACAAGATGGAGAATCATATCATGGCACCATATTAAATAGAGAGATCAATGTAAAGTCCATTAATATTTTTAAAGGTTATGGTAAAACAACTAGTTTTGAATAAGAATTTTTAGAATGTTAAAATGGACTTAACTCAAATATTTAGATTAAGTAAAAATTTAGACTAAAATATAAATAAATAAGAATTAAATTAATTTAATAGGAATAAAATGTTTTATGAGATAATATTTTTATGTGTAAAGTCAAATTTTAGATTAAAATATAAATAAATAATAATTAAATTAATTATTAAGTGACTCGTTTTTAATGAGACTTTTTGAAAAGTTTTCTAATTTATCTTCGCGATCTAATTTGTCTAAATTCAACAGGAATTCATTGAAATCACAAGTTTGATGGGTAAACTCTGCACAATCCGAGGGTTTTTTAGGGTGTTGAATCCATATATGTAGTTAAAAAACCAGTTTAAATAACACAAATCAAGATTTCACCTCAAAATTTTCTGCCACATTCCAGCGAGAAAATCCACCTAAAACTCTAAAAAGTAGCATTGAAAACAACTCCCTTCTTGGTCAAATATTAAGTCAAATATTTAGATTAAAATATAAATAAATAAGAATAAAATTAAGATCATTAGAATGAAATATTTTATAAAATAATAAATAAAATAAAATAAAAAAATAGATTAAAATAAAGATAAAATCAATTATCAAAGCATCATCAAACTAAACTTTAAAAAGGTGAGGACCAAAATTACAAATAACTAAATAATAAAAATAAAAAGACCGTAAACTAAAAATAAAATATTCAAAATAAAATTAAAATAATTAACAATAAAACTAAGTTAATTAATAAATCTAGGTGTAAAAAAATTAAATAAATAAATAAAAGTAAAGACTTAGTTATTTTTATTTTTATTATTCCATTATTATTATTTATAATTTTAAGTCTTCATATTTTTATTTATTTAATATTTTTACACTTAAACTTAATAATTAACTTTTTAGTTATTTAAATTTCATTTTGAATATTTTTTTCCAAAGAATTAATAATTAACTTGTTAGTTATTTGAATTTCATTTCAATTTTTTTTTCTAAAGAATTTTTCTTATTTAGTTATTTGTAATTATTTGTAATTAGTTAGTTATTAAAGTTTGATCATGCTTAATAATTAATTTTATTCTTATTTTAATTTTAAAATGACTTTATTTATTATTCCATAAAACATTTTATTTTTATTAACTTAATTTTATTCTTATTTATTTATATTTTAAACTAAATATTTGAGTCAAAATAAATCTAAATATTTGATCAAGACTTTATAATTAATTTAATTTTTTGTTTGAGAGTTGGCTTCTGTGATCCATAAATTGTAAATAAAAATCTTTCAGTAATAATCACATACGAACCAATTTCGTTGACGCCTTTGGAACCAACTATTGTGGTTCATCTTCAAGACATGATGAGAGCATAGATCAAGGTCATGATGAGACTCTCGATCAAATTTCTAAAAAAAATTGGTTGCTCTATGTACACCTCCTCCTCAATAAATCCATTGAGAAATATTGTTTTTACATCTGTCTAGTGGATCTTCCACTCCATCTGCACATACAGTTTAAGAATTGATCTAATTAATGAATACCTTTCTATGGGAGAAAAGGTTTCCTCATAGCCAATTCCCTCAACTTGACAGAATCCTTTGGCCACAAATCTAGCCTTATACTTCTATATTCTTTTGTCTACTACATGATTAACTGTGAAGATCCATCTCGAACTCACAACTAATTTATTTGTTGGACTTGGGACCACTTCCCAAACATTATTCTTTACAATGAATTTGTATCCCTCCAACATTGCATCAACCCAAATAGGTTTCTCTATTGCTTCCTCAAAAGAGGATGGCTTAGTATCTACAAGATCAATCATTAGAGCCATGTAGCCAGTGTACCTCTCAGGTGACCTCCATTTCCTACGCATATTTGAAGGAGCTCCCACATTCTCCCTCGCATCCTACACAAGTCTATTCGCTTCCCTAGTTCTTTTTCTTCCTTCTCTGGATGGTTCTACTTGAGTGGATTTTTCCATGCTATGCTCCTCAATTTTTGGTTGCTCCACAACTTCATGAGGCTCCTCCTTTGGAGCTAAAAGCTCCTCTTCTGGTGGGATCTGAAGCTCCCTCTCAAGAGAGCATTGCAATGTTTTCTCCTTATCAAAATTTACATCCCTTCGCACAAATGTCATTCTGAGGGAAGGTAAGTACACACGGTAGTTGTGTGGAGTTTATGTGTAACCCAAAAGTACCCCCAACTCAATTTTTGGCTCAAGCTTCTTCCTTGATTCTTTGAAGACATGGCAGTAAACATGAGCTCCAAAAATCCTAAAGTGCGACACATTTAGATTTATCCCCGAGAAAGCCTCCCCTGATGTAATCATACCAAGAATCCGATGAAGACCCTAGTTCTACAAATAGAATGTTGTGTTTCATGCCTCTGCCCACAAATGCAGCGGTAGGCCTTAGTTGTGCAACATATCGCTCGCAACTCCCACAATGCTACATTTCTTTCTCTCAAATACCCCTTTTTATTGTGGGTTGTAGGGTGTTGTTAGCTCTCTTCGAATGGCTTCTTTCACACTGAAATTATTGAATTCATTTGAAACATACTCGCCTCCATTATCACTCCAGAGAGCCTTCACCTTCTTGTAAGTTTCTTTCTCAACGAGTGCCTTGAATTCTACAAACTTGGAGAATGGCTCATCCTTATTCCGCATGAAGAAGATTTGGCACTTCCTTGAGAAGTCATTAATAAAAATGAGAAAATATTTATGTCTGGTAGTGGAGGTTGTCAAGAAAGGTCCACAGACATTAGAGTGGATCCTTTCCAATATTGTATGTGTATTGTTGTCTCGATCATGGAATGTGGATTTTTCATACTTCCCCAAGATACATCCTTTGTAAACATCTTATTTATCAAGTGCTCCTTTAGGGAGGCTAGTGGTTATTTGTTGCATAATCTTCAAGGATACATTATGCAAATGGAAAAGTCTTTTGTGCCAAAGTTCACTGATATTACGGATCTGCACTTTCTTTTCCTTACTACTTAATGCAGCACAATCTTCCACATCTAGTTTATATAGTTTCTGCACCCGAACACCGATCTTCTTCACATGTAATGTGGCTATGTGTATCAGGATTGCTTTCCATTTTCTGAATATCACATCATAACCACAGTATTCTAAAACTGCAAAAGAGATGATATTTTTCTTTAGGCATGGAATGAACATAACATCCTTTAGTCTGAGAGGAGATCCCAACTCTCTCTGAAAGGTGATCGTAACAATCCCGATCATGTTGTACATTCTGCCGTCGCCTAGCTTAATGTGCATCTAGAGATATTTCTCCCCGAGGTCACTGAAAAACTCTCTACACCTTGTCATGCGAAACGAGGAACTTGAGTCCAAGTACCACACACTCCCCATCATTTTTTTCGCCATACATGTGATAAGGGTAAAGTCAAGCTCACACTACGAAACCAAGGCTTCACCTGTTGCTCCTCCTGAGGTATTCTTACTCGAACTTTTGTGTGGAAACTTCGTGGCATAGTGCCCGAATTCATGATAATTGAAGCATTTAATTGTGGAAAAATATTTATTCTTTCCCCCTTGGACGGATTCTAGTTTGGTTTGATATTTCTTCCCTTTTCCCTTTTTCCCCTTTCCAACCAATGCAATGTTTTCTTCATCATTTCCCTTGGATGAAGTCCCATCTCTGGTGTTCTACCTTATCTCCTCTTGTACCAAATCGGATCATAGGCATTCCCAATTCGGTAATTTCTCCCTCCCGTTCACCGAGTCTTGGTAGCTATGCCAGCTTTTGGGAAGGCTATAAGAGCTAAGCTCACCGATTCATCTTCTGCAACATTTACACCAACCCCTCCAAGTTCATCGTGAACTTGTGTGAATCTTCTCAAATACTACGGAAAAATATCATTCTTCTGCATCTTGATATTTCGAAGTTTATCCTTTAGCGACAGTTTCCTGTGGTCACTACTATTCTCAAACAATTTTTTTAGTTCTTTCCACATTGTGAAAGGAGCTTCTTTCCCATGGATATTTGAGTCAATTTGGTCTCGTACTCCCTCTAATATTTTCTCCTTTCCTTGGCTACATCTTTATTCCACTGAGCAAGGTTTTGGGCATCAACTAATCTTGGTTTTGGAATGTTTGCCTTGACATATTCTAACGATTCATTGACATCTAGCATGGCCTCCATGTAATCATTCCATGCAATGAAATTAGAGTTTCCTTCCAAGGCATACTCTAGTCTCAGCCTGTTGAAGGTCATCTTCCCAACTCTATATAGATCCTGCTACATTGAACTGCAAATTTGAACTTCCTGAGAAACAAATTTGATATTCATGTTCTAATGTGAATCTTGCTCTGATACCATGTAGAAATTGTGGTGTAGAATTGAAATTTCTCATGAAATTATAATCTAAATGACAAGACAGAGTCCCACTTTACTATTCTGCGGAATTCAATTCACAAGTTATAATGTCAATAAAAAACATGCAATGAGAAATAACACACATGCACACAGTATTTTTCCAAGGGAAATAAATCTGCTAAAAACCCCTTTGCCTGCTTGCATTAATCTGATAAATAGATATGCATTACAATTTCTAGGTCAATATGAGCTCAACTTGCAAGTGAATAACCTATCTCTCTACTCATTAAGACGCTTTGACCTAGACTTAGTCAATTTATGCCTCTGTTTGAGCTCTTATTTCCTTGTGCCAATCCTGAGGAAATTAGGCCCCTATTATTTAGGAATTTCCTCCAAAATTCTTGCACAATTCCCAAGGTTGATCATCTGACTACATGCAACACATGTACACTCAAGACTAGTCTACAACTGATGTTACATTGCCTTGGAATCTCCACCACAATTGGGTAACTCGAATTCCTTGCATGCATTAGCTATTTTGGTTTGATTTATCAGTTAACTGGATTATCGTTGAGTTAGACTGAAGTCCCACTGCACAACTGACCTTCCACTAGTTCCTCCAACATTTAGAACTAGTTTAACTAAAAACAACTTGAAATAACTAACCTTGATTTCCGCAAATTAGAAATCACACATGCTCAACTGAACTCTAACTCCTCTAACTTGAATTTACTAAGCTCACTGAGTGACAAGAGCTATGTCACACAATTTTACTGCATCCAAGTTGTCTACTGATGTGGAAATTCGATTTTTCTCAATTTGACCAAGGAAAAGTCAAATTGATACTTTCTTGCTACATTTTTCAACAAGTCTAAAGAAGTTTGTACCTCAAGAGATTTGATCCCTCTCAGTGCTTGGTAGATTCAAAATTAAGATGGATCTAGGGTGGTTTAATTATTAATTATTTCTTATTTATTATTTATTATTATTAATTATAATTATTAATTTATTTTATTTTTATTTTTATGTAATTTGACCAAATCAAAATGTTTTAATTAATAATTATAATTATTAATTTTATTTTTTATTTTATTTTGTTTTTTATTTTTATTTGTATGTAATTTTACCTAGTTAAAATGTTTACATAGCCTAACAAGAGAGGACATTACAACATCACTTCCATACTGGGCTGGAAGGGGCCCTATGGCAATACAAATATTTACAAAATGTTAGAGCTTACATATGTGGATGGTTGTATAAGTTAATATAGAACACAATTTTTAGCAAATGTGGTTACCTCTTATTAGTCCCTGCCAAAGCAGCACTCTAGCAATAGGATTTTCTCGTTGACGATTATTAGTCTAGCATTGACCAATGCAACTTATAATGTTTAACTTTGAAAAATAGATATTTATTTATTAATATTAATAAAAAATCTATTTTTCAAACATTTGATTGGACCATAACTTGAGGGTCTTATTGTATCCTTTGCACAATTTAAATGCCATGTGGATATTATTAAAAAAAAATGTTATAGATGTGATATTAATGCATGGTTTTTAGATATTTGTGTAGTAATTTTTTACTTTTAAACTTTGCAAGACAATCATCCAAAATTAAAAATTTTAACAATAGTTCATACTCACGGAAATAACATATTTACAATTAGTTACTTCCCGTCATAATTCAAGAAATCTGTTGCCTAGAAAAATGATAGAAGTAGAATATAAATCAATATACTTCTAGGAGTTACTTCCCTCCATTATTTATGTTTTCCTTTGTACTTATTAGGAGTAAAATTGCAAAGGTGTAGACTTAGTAATGGTTACTACCCACTAGCATTTACGCCAAAGGAGGGAATTAATATATCCACTTCACATCACAATTTATTAGTTCCTACCAAGGTAAGACTATAGTATTCTATTTGACTATTGACCACTATTAATTTAGCATTGACCAATACAAGTTATAATTGACCACCATTGATTTAGCATTGAAAAATGTAGGTTAACAAAAAGAATTAAATAAAACAAAGTTAAAAAATTAGATCATTAAAGAATAAAATATCACAAGGCTCTTTCGTCCCTGATGAGGGATGGAGTTACCATCATAAACATTGGACGGATCACAAATATTACACAATGTTATTCTGGAAATCTCCAACAATATGAATAATTGTGGAAGTCTCCAATCACTCGTAACAAAATATTATGTAAAAAACATTAAAATAAAAAAGTAATAATTTTTAAATCCTCTTCTGGAACTGTCGTTGCTTTCCATGGTGTAAAGGTCCTATGTTAAATTGGATCCCAAGTGATATTGACCTTATTCTCTTAGTTGAAACATGGGAGCATGATGAATCTAGGGTCCCTCACCTCAACGTTTTCACTCTTTGGTCTGGTTGGAATAAGAAATCCTCTCGGAGGGGTTTTGGTGGTATAGCCTGCTATATAAGGAACACTTTTTCCTCTCACATATGACTTCATAAAATCGGCCCCTTCAATCAATACATTTGGATCGAAATCTCTAATTCTACCACCAACATGATCTTTCTTGCAATCGGCTATTTCGCTCCTATCAACTCTACATCCTATAAGAAGAACAACCTGGATAAGAATTGTCCTTTCAATTCTTTAGAAAAATACATCTCCAACCTGAGAAATGATGGTAATATCCTTTTATTGGGAGACTTTAATGCTATAACTGCTACTAACCAAGTCATTACATTAAGCAACAACTCTAACCCCTGTGGCTTGATGAAGATAGTAACTTAGCTAATAAATTCAAGAGAAAATCTGAAGACATTATCGAGAACTTATTCAACACCGAGCTCCTCAAACTTTTCATTTCCTGGGACCTAATTATTTTCAATGGTATTAACAAGTGGCCCCTCTCCGGTCATATGACATGTTTCCATGCGTTGGGTAGTAGTGTCGTGGATTATGCAATTTCTGACATCCTCGTCCTCAACCATATTACAAACTTTGAGCTTATTAATGGTTTCGAGCCTGACTCTGACCACAGACCTCTGTCTCTATCCCTCAATATTGCTATGCATACCACCCACATGCAAGATACCAATGAAATAAAAAGACACATTCGCTTCGATAGAAGTAAAATCGACCTCTTATTAAGGGATTTAGAGAGGTATTTAGGCCCCATGGATTATAACAGTAACATTGATCAAATTTATTACCATTTCATCCTTTCAAACACCATTAGCAAGTTTTCTAATGAGATTTTGTTTAAGCAGTCTAATAGAACTTCCAATCCATGGTATGAAAAATATTGGAAAATTTCTAGGAAAGCAATCTGAGATGCTCCTAATGAAATCATTAAGCTGTAGAATATCAGTATATACAAAAATATCATCAAAAAGAAGAAAATATCGTATATTAATAAAAGACAATATTATCCTCTCCACCTTTCTAAAGTCACACCCAAAACATTTTGGAGGAATGTTCTTTTCCGTAAAACCAAAGATAACCATTCTATCCCCTTAGAAAACTAGGACAACTATCTTAAGAATTTGTATGACTCTCCGGACACTATGGGCACCACCTTAATCACTACAATTAAGGAGGATGTATTCTCTCTTGATGAAATTGAGTCTGGTATTAATAAGCTCGCTAACGGGAAAGCTAAAGATATTGAAGGATACCAAGCTGAGATCCTTAAAATGGGAACATCTATCCTCATTCCTTATCTCCACAAGATTCTCAATTTGGCTGTAACGCATGGCTTCCCTCGGCTTTGGACTCAAAGCCTTATTGTACCTATATTTAAAAATGGGGACAAGAGTGTTCCATATAACTACATGACAATTATGGTTAACCATATCCTGGCCAAGATTTATGGGCTCATTTTGGAGAAGAAGCTTAGCCTTTGGCTTGAAAGCCATGGAAAACGAGCTAAAGGGCAAGTTGGTTTTAGGAGACATCACTCGACTATTGACCATCTGGTCACTCTTAGAATCAATGCAGAGGAATGTCGCAATAGTAATTTCGACCTCTTCTATTTCTTTGTGGCCTTTAGAAAATCTTTCGACATTGTTCCTCAGGATAAAATTTGGGAGAGACTTAAAGAGATCACGGTCCCTCCTACGCTGAGTATTGTTGTGATCTGTCTCTACGAGACTGTCACTACCAAGCTTAAGACCAATGAGGGGTGGTCTAAAGACATTAAATGCAATATTGGATTTAAGAAAGGGTGTCCTCTATCCCCTACCCTTTTTGGCATACATAGATAAGCTAGAGGATTGTCTGGAATCTGCGAGGTGCAAGGGAACCGAGCTTGTTGGTGTTCTCATTACTCTTCTCCTCTATGCCAATGATATCGCTCTTCTTGCAAAAAGCCATGATGACCTTGACAAGAAGCTCCAGATTCTTCATGACTACTGCTCCAAGATGGGTATGACAGTTAATACCGACAAGACTAAAGTCATGATCATTAAATCCAAAAAAATCGCCCATGGTAGTTTCGTGTATAATAACCAGTGCTTAGAGTAGGTTTCTTATTATAAGTATTTTGGCATTGACTTCCCTCATCATCTCAACTGGAATTATAGCATTCATAAAAGGATTATTGGGGGATGGAAAGCTTATTATGAGCTTGAAAATAATTTTAAGTCGGTTGAACTTTACATTTGGAGTAAAAAGAGGTTCCTCTTTGAGAACCTTGTCACCCCTGTTGTCTTATACTGATGTGAAGTTTGGGGTTGCAATATATCTAGAGAGTCATGGAGGAATATTGAGATGATTCAAATGAAATTCATAGCCTACAACCTTAAGATCGAGGGAAATAATCCCTATCATATCCTCTTGATCGAATCTGGTTTGTACCCCATTGAAAGTTCAATTATGTTTAGATATATAATGTACAAGAAGAAGCTTGAAAACATGGAATAAAAAAGGCTCCCTAAAATTTCTTCTAACGGTAGTCAAAACCCTCACCTTCACCTCAAGTGCGGGTGGTATAAGGATACCCAGTCCTGTCTCAACCATTGGGGAATTAAAGAGGAGCTCAGTCTGGAAAGAAAAGATAATATCAAAAATACTATTACCTCCAAGTTTAAAGACAAGTTGTGGGAGGATCAAGGGCTGGAGGGTAAAAGGAATCTAATATACTATAAGAAAGTGATCAACCCTACCCTGGATAATTAGAATTATCTCTCTATGTTGTCCAGCAATAAGAAAAAAATGAACAACGGTAAGATAAGAACTAATTCCCATGAGCTTCGGAGTGAGACTAGGCGATGGTCTATTCCCAAGACCCCTTGGAACGATAGAATCTGTCAGATTTGTGATTCTAACCAGGTGGAAGATGAAAAACACTTCCTTTTACACTTCCCCTCTTATTCACATTCGCTCTCAATTCCCTACCATCTGCCAAACTTACAGTCTTCTTGATCTATTAAGTCAACCCACCTATAGCGATCTTGGAGCACTTATTTCCCTTCTCTTTGACCATAGAAACAATATTTTGAAGAATCAAATTTAGATTCTTTCTCCTTTCTTAAGGTCTGATATACCGCATTGGTCTCAATGGATGGTAACTATCATCATCATCATCAATATAAATATTTATAATTAAAAAATAATTAACTAATTTTTTATATAATAATTATAATTAAAAAAATAAAAGGTAAAGAGGCAATATTAGTCCATGTAACTCAAGCTTTAGCAATCCATTTATCCATTCACCACTATTAGTTTACATTGACCAATGCAACTTATAATATTTAACTTTTAAAAATAAATAAACTTATAATATTTACTTTTAAAAATAAATATTTATTTTTCAATATTATTATTGAAACTATTTTTCAAACATTGATTAGGCCATAATTTGAAAGCTTTATTGTAGCTTTTGTACAATGTAATGCCACGTGGATAATTACCTTACATATTTTATGCCGTACTTTATGGACATGGTTGCAAATTAATTCATTATTTTTAGATATTTGTGTAGTGATTTTTTATTCTTAATCTTTGCAAGAGAATCATCTAAAAATAAAAATCTTCAAAATAACATATTTACCATCAGTTATTTCCTACCCTAATTTAAGAAAATATTTGCATAAAAAATTAGGTAGGAATAAGTTATAAAAAAATATTCACCAGAGTTACTTCCCATCATTATTTATGTTTTCCTTAACATGCTTAGGAGTAAAATTGTAAATGTGTAAACTTACTAGTGGTTACTACCAACCAAATTTATACAAGTCCTTCTACCTCAACAAACAATTAATTTGAATGTTGAGAGATCTTTACGTAAAAATCACATAGGAAACTTTTTGAGGAAGTGTTTGGAACCATCCAGTGTGTTCCTCGTCATCATGGCACTAGTGTGTTCCTCGTCATCATGGCACCAAATTAAATAGAGAGATCGATATAGAGACCATTAATATTTTTCATTGTTATGGTATAACAATTAGTTTTGAAAAAGAACTTTTAGAATTTTAAAATATAAATGTTCCAGGAAATCACATAATAAATTTAGGAACCGACGCGTTTCGAACTACCAACTGTAGTTCATCATCAGGATAATGAAGATTGGTTGATCTGATGTATGCATTTATACCATGAAGAGAGAAGCAAACGGTCACAACCCAAGAAAAGTTAAAAAGTTAAAGTCAAATATTTAAATTGAAATATAAATAAATAAAAATTAAGTTAATTATTAAGTCCAATTGTTAAAAAAAAAAAAATTAAAATTATCAACAATAATAGTAAAATAATAAACAATATTATTTATTTGTTTATTTATTTATTGATATTTTTTATTATTTTATTATTTATTTGTTTATTTATTTATTGGTATTTTTTCTTATTTTATTATTATTATTTATAATTTTAAGTCTTCACTTTTATTTATTTATTTATTTAATTTTTTTACACCTAAAATTAATAATTAACTTGTTAGTTATTTTAATTTCATTTTGAATATTTTATTCTTAGTTTATGGTATTTTTATTTCTATTCCAAGAATTTTTATTATCTAGTTATTTGTAAATTTGGCCTTGACCTTTTTAAAGTTTGACCATGCTTAATAATTAATTTTATCCTTATTTTAATCTAAAAAAATTGAATTTATTTATTATTTCATACAACATTTTGTTTTATCATAATCTTCAAAAACAGTCTATCTCTCTATTTATGGTGTTATGCTCTGATTCTCCATGTGACAGCTAGCTTAAGTGCCAACTAATTATTATGCTATTTTTTTTAAGAAACTAAAACATTTATTTCTTTTGAGAAAGATTACTTGATGAACAGGAATTAATTTTGTTTTGATTGAAAATAAAATTTAGTTATGGAAAATGGTTCTATAAAAGTGAAAAAAAACTGATGGTAAAAGAATTCCAAGAACTGAGAAGTGGTTGAACAGAAAACAGTTCAGACAATCACATTTTTATCTCAGGATAAAAGGGGTTATGTTATGTGGCTAAGGAGATGAAAGGAAAGAGAGTGATGATTTCCTGAGCTAGTGGTGACTAGTGGAAACAATTAGTATTCTTAAAGTTCCTGGAATAGAAGACTGGACTTGGGGTCCCGAGGTCTCTTACGGAACCTCTGTCAACCTACTTAACTCAGGTGTGGAGCACGGGGAGAGATGAGGACGTAATTTCCTCTCTCATGGTAGGGAGGACATCATCATCAAATAGATAAGTAAATAAGTTGCTAGAAAATTAAGTTCGGGATATGTTGTCTAGTTATTTTTATTTCTTGTTATAGTTTCTGTTCTTTATATGTGAAATAAAGACTCCTCTACATGAAATGATAGATAGGTATTTTATCTGTGTATTCCTTAATGTAACCATAGGAAATAGATAAACCCTTAAAATATTTAGAACAATGTATACAAGTTCTGGTTTGTTTACTGTTTACAGAGAAATAGAAAATAGCTAGAACTCCAGTGACTAGTAAGTTGAAACAGAAAACTGTTAATTCAGAGTCTTAGAGTCGAAACTCCAAACCTCGAGTTGGTCGTTAATTGTACCTATGATATTCATGAAAAGAATGGTCCGGAAATTTCATTTAAAATCGAAATAAAAGCAAACTCATGCCAATACCCAGAAAGAAATGAAAAACTGGCTGTAAACAGTAAATAATACGGAAAAGGAAATTATTAGGGTTTGCATGTGTGGTAATCGCTCAAAAATGAAAACCTCCAGCATAAGAGAAAGTGTTACAAAGACAGTGAATAAACATGTCAAATTAATACAAAAACCCTAGAAATAATCTAGCATAATTCGAACAGTAAACAAAGGCTATTGAAAAGAATTTGGAAATGCATAATATACATGTAAACAGAAATATGGAAGAACGTTCTTTGCCATTCCTGAAATATGCCAAAAGAAAGAAGCTGATACAAAGAACAGAATTGTAACAATAATTGCGAGACAAGGGTTACTCGAAACACTGATACATATGCAAGAAGTATATTAGCTTCCGATAATTGAATTAAGGTATAAATTAAGTTATTTAAATTCAAGGGATAACCCCCTTATTACCAAACCAGAAAATACAGAGTAAAAATAGGAATAAAATTGTAGCTCAAAGGCTGTATTACAAAATATCAAATGTAGACCCGAGAAGGGAAAAATCCCTAAATTTCAAACAGAAACTATCATGGCAGCATGTAGCCATAAAGCTAAACTCGAACTCACGTTGTTGTGAGAGCTTTCGAGGTTGGAGTAGAGGTATCTACGACTGAGAACCTAACAAACCCTATGGCAAGGAAAGATACCAAAAGGGGCAAGTTAAACAAGTCATAGAAGATCGAAAATCGATCATTCCATAAGAGTCCACCTCAACGCCGAGACAAGGAACTTGCCGACACAAGAAAACGAGGTAAGAAATTCATTAACCGCATACCCTGTTGACTATGCTATCAAAGTAACGCACCAACATAAAAGGGAAAACCAAAGATAGAGCAATTGTTTTACCTGTGTAAGGTGCTTCCGCGGGCTCGAAAGTGAACTCTATGGACAAAGCCACGGAAGAAGGTTAAATCACACAACCTGAGGATGGTATATAACAGCACTAAGAAACTCCAGACAACTTATAAACATTAGGGGAATTTTGAGGTCTAAAATGGGCTTCCTAAGGAAATAATAAAATAATAGTTAAACCAATAAAATAATATTTATGAATTTGCAATTCACTTTTTGCACCACAATTCATGTAATCATAGTTAAATTCAATTCAAAAGTTGTGTCAAAATAAAAATAATAAAAAAATTGTATTGATGTGACTATAAATAAGAATGAGTTTTTCAAGAAAAAGTCATTATCATTGAACAACTAATGCATTTGTCCTTTGTACTTAAATAACTTAAAATAAAATATAAATATAAATTTATAAATTCTTAATTATATTGTATATTATTAATTAAAATTTATATTATTTAAATTGTATAATAACATGTAATTATTATACTATATAAATATAATATAATATAATAAATGTATAGGGATATGCATTGTTTCTCTCAAGAAATATGAAATGACAATAATATTATTTTATTCAAAAAGTGTGAAATGACATTTATTATGAGTACTTTACTCTATGACTTTAAAAGTAGTTAAAGCACTACCATGGTTAACCATGAGTTTTTATCCACCATTGAGAATGTGACAAGTAAGTACCTTTAACTCAATCAATGTCACCTCAACCATTAGGGATGATGCCATCCCCTAAAATGTGATTGGTTTTCATAAAGTGAATTTTGATTATACAATTTCCTTAGGAGGCCCATTTTAGACCTCAAAATTCCCCTAATGCACTCTCGGATTACCTAATAACTTGATGAGGAAACTCAGCAGGGAAGCCAAAGTTGCTTGTCCACAAGAAAATGACTAGGCTTGGCAGAATAGAAAGGGAATGCCTTTAGAGCAAAATGACAAGCTCATATAGTGAACTGTGCATAGGCACAAGTTATAGAGAAATCTTTTGGCCAGCAAAAAGAAAACAATAGATGAGAAAACCTGAGGAAATCAAATAGCAATTCCTCCCAAAAAAAAAAAAAAAAGAGATTGTGTTTGTCGGGATTACCTGTCTTCTGTGGAGCCAAGAAAGGCTAGACGAAGTCGAGGAGGAGTTGTTAGACGGACCCAAGGCGGAGCTGTAGAGAAACGCGACGGAGGGCGTCAAACAAATGAAGAGAAGTGATTAGGGTTTTGGGTAGTCTATACCCTAAATAGGTACTCAAACAAAGATCCATCGTAGATCTCAAACCCTTGTAATCTGACGACTTGAAGTTCCTCACAGCTATCAACCAGAGTAACACTATGTACAGGGATATTTATTCCAAACAAATAAATGCTTAGATCTCCGTCGAAAAACAATATGCTATGAAATAATTTCAATCCAGATTGATATAACATCACCAATAAATGTAGTGTCCTTATCACATATATGCTAAGGATATTATGTACCGAATGAATTAAAAATAATCCCCAGTCGAATCGTATGCCAAGTGTCATATATATATATATATATATATATATATATATATATATGTATATATATATATATATATATATATATGTATGTATGTATTGACAATTTTCCACCTTAGGACTTGTAATCATTTACCCAATCATATATTACCATGATAGTGTAAAAGTAAAGGTATGATAACGTAAGTGTAAGGATAGAAAGATTTGCAATGATATCATTTAGGTAAATGTTGGGTAATGTAAAGTTATTAAAAAAAAAATTATTTGTATGATGATGTACGTTACAAGCGGTAGCAGAGTAGCGTTCACACGCTGGGACCTTAGGGGTCACTTAACATGACATATTGTATGTGTAAATGATGCACAGCAAATAAACAACACAGTAGGAGGCAATATGAGAAGAGGTTCAATGCAGAAAACACCTCGAAATGCAAGGGAACCTACACCACAATCGGAAATTAATCCTAAGATGTGGATTCAGCTGAGTGTAGATCAGCACCAACAAACTAGTAGATTGTTGGAGGAACAACAGCACCAGACCAGTGTTCTATTAAGCACGGTGCAGAAGCTACAGGAAGAAATGGTATGGGTTAGGAGTGACAATGAGCGCTTAATACAAGAACAAGAGAGGATACTCAAGAGCATTTCTGACAAATAGAATCATGGAGTGATACAACCCAGTCCAGATAGAGACATCCAGGACGGAAACGAATGACAAGCAAGGGAACAAACCACTGGCAGAATGGAAAGAATCCCTTCAAAACGAAGTAACAAAAATAGAAACTACAATGAGGCTGAGTTCGGTAATGTGTCGGAACAGCAATAAATTAAGAAACAGAAAGTGGAACTGGAAGGTGTGTTCCGGAATATAAAACCACCTATGTTTGATGGAGAAACGGAAGAGGTAGCTAAAGCATGGTTGATAAATATGAACAATTAATTTCAAGTCTATGAGTATAGCAGCAATATTAAAGCCAGACTTGCCATCTATCAATTGAGAGAGAAAGCCACTATGTGGTGGGAGGAAGTTAAGAATTTCCGCAGCATAGAAGATCAAGACATGACTTGGGATACATTCCAGAAATATTTTAAAGACAAGTATCTAACTGAACTCTTCTATGATGAAAAGTATAGAGAATTTCACAAATTGAAATTGGGTCAAATGACGATGGATGAATACATAACCAAGTTCACTTCCTTACTTAGATACGTTCCTTACTTAAGGGACGAAAAGGCTAAGGTTCAGCGGTTCTCAAGTAATTTACCAACCCACATGAAGGAACAAATTGAGTTCGTCAATCCAAGGACCATGGACGAGGCAATTCGAAAAGCAAGAATGTGTTACTAGCAATCTAAGGCAAAAGGAGAACTGGGTAAAAATTGGCAGCCCAGAAAAGGGCAGAAAAGCAGTTCAAATTTTAAAAATGTTAAAACCAATAATTTTAAGAATTCTGCAAGGAATTTAGTAAGTAAACAGTTTGAAAGGAACCATCAAAGAACTCGGTGGCCTGCGGAAGAAAATACCACAGAGGCTTCTAGCAAACTTGAGCAAGGGAAAAATCAGAAACCACCTCTACAATGTTCGGGGTGTGGTGAGGCTCACTACAATAGGAATTTTCCCCCACGGGGAAGGAGCGAAACAGTTGCTAATCTACAAGAAGCATCTACAGTGGGAGATGTAGCCCAAAATATACCCAGAATTAACGCAGCATTGGAATATCGTAACGCAGGTTACCAACCAACGATGATAGAGTTGGAAGGTAAGCTACTTTCGCAACCTGTTTCTATTTTGATTGACCCAGGTGCAAGTTTAAGTTATGTACATCCCAAATTAGTAGAAATATGTAAATTTCAAAGTCAGAAATTCAAAAATCCATGGCTGGTACAGCTAGCCACTGGAGCAAAGAGAAAAGTTTGTGCCAAATTCCAAACTGTACACTGGAAATTGGCAAATAGCAGTTAACTGTGGACTTGAATGTATTACCTTTGGGATATTACGATGTGCTACTGGGTATAGATTGGTTGGAGAAACACTGGACATTGGTAGATTTTAAAGAAAATATTATATATTATAGAATGCAAGATGGGACTCGTAAGGAGATGCAAGGAATCAAGAAGCCCCTACATCTATGTCCTATTACAGCCTCTCAAATGAGTAAGTGTATGAGGAAGGGATGTCAGTTATACGTCATTCAAGTGGGTTTTATTAATTCCAAGGAGAATAATCTGATGATGGAGAACATACATGTAGTGCAATATTTCATGGACGTGTTTCCAGAAGATGTACCAGGTTTTCCTCCAAGAAGGGACATTGATTTCACTATTGAGTTGATGCCAGGAGCATCATCAATTTCCAGGGCACCATAACGAATGAGTGTACTGGAGTTCACTGAAATGAAGATGTAGTTGCAGGAATTGTTGGATAAGGTGTATATTCGAACAAGTGTGTCCCCTTAGGGAGCACTAGTGTTGTTTGTAAATAAAAAGGATAGAACCATGTGAATGTTGATGGACTATCGACAACTCAATAAATTGACCGTCAAAAATAAATACCCACTACCGCGGATTGATGACTTGTTTGATCAGGTGAAGGGGGCCACTATATTTTCAAAGATAGACTTAAGGTCTGGTTACCACCAGATCCGGATAAAAGACGAGGATATCTACAAGACTGTTTTTCATACCAGATACGGGCATTACGAGTTTGTGGTATTACCATTTGGTTTAACTAATGCACCAGCAACATTTATGAGGCTGATGCATGGTATATTTCACTCATTTTTGGATAGTTTTGCGCTGACATTCATTGACGATATTTTAATTTACTCAAAGAATGTGGAAGAGCATAAGGAGCACTTAAGGATAGTGTTGGAGATGTTATGAAAACATCAGTTGTACGCCAAGTTCAGCAAATGTGACTTTTTCATTGAAGAAATCCAGTATCTAGGCCATGTTATTTCGGCTGAAGGAGTAGCGGTCGATCCAGAGAAAATTAAGACAATTATGGAATGGTGAGTACCCAAAAATGTGGCAGACATCCGATCCTTTATGGGATTGGCTGGATATTATCGACGTTTCATTAAAGGATTCCCAAAGGGTTTCTTTTCCAATTACCTCCTTACAGAGGAAGGGAAAAGTATTTAAATGGACTGATGAGTGCCATAACAGTTTTGAAAGATTGAAACTTTTGTTGACCATTGCTCCGGTGTTGAGGGTAGCTAATCCCAATAAGGAATTCAAAGTTTGTACCGATGCTTGAAAAGAATGAGTTGGGGCAATCTTGTCGCAAGAAGGGAGAGCGGTTGACTATGAATCGCAGAAGTTAAAAGAGCAAGAATATAGATACTCAGCCTATGATCTAGAGCTGACAGCAGTAGTGCATGCACTCCGGGTATGGAGGCACTACTTTCCAGGAAAAAGATTTGTGCTAAAAACCGACCATAGTAGCCTAACTAGCTACTTCAAGCAAGTTGATCTCAACTCTCGCCAGGCAAGATGGAATGCCTTTTTAAGTGAGTTTGACATTGATATGCAGCATGTAAAAGGTAAGGAAAACCGTGTGGCGGATGTCTTAAGCAGAAAATTGCATTGTGTTTATGAAATTTGCTATAACCAGATTGAATGTAAATTTTTAGACCAGATAAAAGAAGAAGCCGAGAAGGATCCTGATTACCAGTTTATATGGTAGAAAGTGGAGGCCCGAAGGCAAGAAAAACCTTTTGACTACAGAGTTAGAAAAGATCAATTATTAACCTTTAATGAAAAGATATATATTCCAAATCGAATGGATTTGAAGGCGCTGATCATGAATGAATACCACCGTAGAAATTATTCAGGACACCCAGGGTATCGGAAAATGCTAACAAAAATTAGCGAGGTATATTTTTGGCCCGGTATGCGAAGAAGAATTGCAGAATATTTAAACAAATTTCTAGAGTGTCAGCAGGTTAAAGTGGAGCATCAACATCTAGTCGGATTTTGGCAACCCATACCAGTACCTGAGTGGAAGTGGGAAGTTATATCTTTAGACTTTATTACTAGTTTACCAAAATCAAAGAAGCACAATGACTCCATTATGGTGGTGGTTGATCGATTGAGCAAAGAGGCACATTTCATACCGGTACAGTCTACTTATAAAATGGTGCAAATTGAAGATATCTTTATGAGAGAGATCTTTAGACTGCATGGCATTCTGAAGACTGTCATATCAGACAGAGATGTGAAATTTACTTCAGCATTCTAGAAGACTTTATTTACAGGTTTGGGGACCCAAATAAATTTCAACACCGCTTATCATCCCCAAATGGATGGACAAACTGAGCGGGTGAATCAAATTCTCAAGGATATGTTGCACATGTACGTGATGCAGCAGCGAACAAGATGGGAAGAGTATCTACACTTGGTAGAATTTGCTTACAACAATGGTTATCATGAATCTCTTAAGATGAGTCATTTTGAAGCTTTGTATGGACGACAATGTCGTACACCTATCAATTAGAGTAGCCCTAAAACCAAGTTGATGCTTGGACCGGAAATGTTAGCTGAGATGGAACCAAAAGTAAGAAAGATCAGACGAAATCTGAAGGCAGCTCAAGATCGAAAGAAAGTATATGTAGATAAGAAAATGACTTATCGCGAATTTGAAGTGGTTGATCATATTATGTAAGGATTAAACCAAAGAAGAGCACAATAAGGTGGGCCCCCTGTGCCAAGTTGGCTCCCAGGTTCTGTGGACCTTTCCAGATATTGGAAAGGGTGGGACCTTTGGCATACCATTTGGCCTTACCCAGCCATATTCAGGTGCACAATGTGTTCCATGTATCTTTACTAAAGCGATACGTACATGACCTGAAGCATGTAATCCACTAGCAAAGCATTCAAGTAGGTTAAGATTAAAAATCCTATCTTGAAATACTAAATTTTATGAGAAATTAACTTAGAATTTTGTTGACTGCAGGTCGAGCCAGATGGAGAATTTTTGGTCGAACCTCAGCGTATAATCGATCGGAGAGAAATCATACTCTGCAGGCAAGCCATCACCCAGGTTAAAGTGCAGTTGAAGTACTTCAGCTCATATGAGGATACTTGGGAAGATGAAGGATTTGTTCGGGAGGCTTACCTAGAATTGTTTGCTGAGCTGGAGTAAAACACCAAAGATAATGTTTACTTCCAGGGGTGAAAGTTGTGACAATTGGCTTAAGTGCCATCTAATTGTTATGTTATTTTATTTTTAAGAATCTAAAACATTTATTTCTTTTGAGAAAGATTACTTAATGAACAGGGATTAATTTTTCTTTGATTGAAAATAAAATTTAGTTATGGAAAATGGTTCCATAAAAGTGAAAAATATTGATGGTAAAAGCATTCCAAGCACTGAGAAGTGGTTGAACAGAAAACAATTCAGACACTTACTTTTTTCTCTGAGAATAAAAGTACATCCCAGTGAGAAAAAATGGTTTTGTTATGTGGCTAAGGAGAGGAAAGGAAAGAGAGTGATGATTTCTTGAACTGGTGGTGACCAATGGAAACACTCAATATCCCTGAAGTTCCTGGAATAGAAGACTGGACTTGGGGTCTCGAGGTCTCTTCTGGAACCTCTGTCAACCTACTTAACTCAGGTGTGGAGCACGGGGGGAGATGACGGCGTAATTTCCCCTCTCATGGTAAGGAGGACATCATCAGCAAAGTCTGGAAAACATATAAGTAAATAATTTGCTGGAAAATTAAGTTTGGGATATACTGTCTAGTTATTTTTATTTCTTGTTATGGTTTTTGTTCTTTATATATGAAATAAAGACTCCTCTACATGGAATGGTAGATAGGTGTTTTATCTGTGTATTCCTTAATGTAACCAAAGGAAATAGATAAACCCTTAAAATATTTAGAACAATGTATACAAGTTCTAGTTTGTTCACTGTTTTATAGAGAGAGAAAATAGCTGGAACTCCCGCTACCAGTGAGTTGAAACATAAAACTGTTAACTAAGAGTCTTAGAGCCGAAACTCCAAACCCTGAGTTGGTCGTTAACTGTACCTATGATATTCACGGACAGAATGGTCCGAACATTTCATTTAAAATCGAAAGAAAAGCAAACTCGATGTCAATACCCAAAAAGAAATGAAAAACTAACTATAAGCAGTAAATAATATGGAAAATGAAATTATCATGGTTTGCATGCGTGGTAATCCCTTAAAATCGAAAACCTCCAACATAAGAGAAAGTATTACAAAGACGGTGAATAAACATGTCAAAATAATACAGAAACCTTGGAAATAAGCTAGCCTAATTCGGACAGTAAACAAAGGCTATTGAAAAGAATCTGGAAATGCATAGTATACATGTAAACAGAAATCTGGAAGAACGTTCTTTCCCATTCCTAAAATATGCCAAAAGAAACAAGTTGATACAAAGAACAGAATTGTAACAATAATTGCGAGACAAAAGTTACTCGAAAAAATGATACATATGCAAGAAGTATAGTATCTTACGGTAACTGAATTAAGGTATAAATTAAGTTATTGAAATTCAAGGGATAACTCCCTTATCACCAAACCAGAAAGTACAAAGTAAAAATAGGAATAAAACTATAGTTCAAAGACTGTATTACAAAATATCAAATGTAGACCTGAGAAGGGAAAAATCTCGAACTTTCAACTAGAAACTATCATGGCGACATGTAGCCATAAAGCTAAACCCAAACTCGCGTCGTTGTGAGAGCCTTCAAGGCTGGCGCAGAGGTCTCTACGAGTAAGAACCTAACAAACCCTATGGCAAGGAAAGATACCTAAAGGGGCAAGTTAAACGATCCAGAGAAAACTGAAAAATCGAGCATTCTAGAAGAGTCCATCTCATCGTTGAGACAGGGCAGTTACCTGCACAAGAAAACGAAGTAAGAAATTCATTAACCACATACCCTGTCGAGGTAAGAAATTCATTAACGCACCAACGTAGAAGGGAAAACCAAAGATAGAGAAATTCTTTTACATGTGTGAGGTGCTTCCGTAGGCTCGAAGATGAAATCTGTGGAGAAAGCCACAGAAGAAGGTCTAATCCCGCAACCGTAGGATAGTATATAACAAAACTGAGAAACTCCAAACAACTTATAAACACTCTCAGATTACTTAGTAACTCGATGAGGAAACTCGACAGGGAAGCCGAAGTTGTTTGTCCGCAAGAAAACGACCAGGCCTGGCAAAATAGAAAAGGAATTCCTTTAGAGCAAAATCACAAGCTCATATAGTGAACTGTGTGTAGGCACAAGTTATAGAGCAATCCTCTGGCCAACGAAAAGAAAACAATAGATGAGCAACCTTGAGGAAATCAAATAGCAATTCCTCGCAAAAACAAAAGAAAGAGATTGTGTCTGTCGGGATTACCTCTCTTCTGTGGAGCCAAGAAAGCCCAGATGGAGCTATGGCAGAGTTGCCAGACGGAGCCGAGGCAGAGCTGCAGCACAGCGCAGCGGAGGGCAGCGAACAAATGAAGAGAATCAGTTAGGATTTGGGGTATTTTATACCCTAAACAAGTACTCAAACAAAGATCCATCGTTGATCTCAAACCCTTGTAATCTGACGACTTGAAGTTCATAACAGTTGTCAACCGAAGTAATGCCGTGTACAGGGATATTTATTCCAAAGAGATAAATACTCAGATCTCCGTCGAAAAACAATAAGCTATTAAATAATTGCAATTTAGATTGATATAGCATCACCAATAAATGTAGTGTCCTTGTAACATATATGCTAAGGATCTTATGTACTAAGTGAATTAAAAAGAATTCCCAGTCGAATCGTATGCCAAGTGTCATATACATATATATATTGACAAGTTGCCACCTTGAGACTTGTAATCATTTACCCAATCATATATTACCATGATAGTGTAAAAGTGAAGGTATGAGCACGTAAGTGTAAGGATAGAAAGATTTGCAATGATATCATTTAGGTAAATGTTGGGTAATGTAAAGTTATTAAATCTTTTTTTAGTTGTATGTTGATGTACGTTACACTCCATCTAGTCTCTACATTCTCTACATTGATCTCTCTATTTATGGTGTCATGATCTAATATTCATAAACAATTAATTTATCCAGTGTACATCTCCAATTAATTTATCCAGTGTACATCTCCATTTATTAATTCCTCCAGAGGAAAAACCTAAAGGATTTTATTTTCCTATTCACTACCATTAATTTAGCATTGACCAATACAAGTTTTATTTTTTTATGTAATTTTTTTGAGAGCATTATTCCCAACTTGAATGGCAAAGATAAGCTACCCTGCAACACTTGTTATTTAAACAATTCAAATTATAAAAGGGGAATACAATCTCCATTCAATATTGAAATAATGGGATGTCTCTAGTTAATTACTCCATCAATGATAAACATTGTTCATTCATCACTGGATATGATAATAAAACACACTCCAATAATAAACAGTTTTTATTCATCATTATATATAATAATAAAACACTTGTTTTTAGAAAGATTGAAGAAATCTAGATATTAAATATTATTATATCTTAGTTTGTCCTTGACCAAAAAAAATTTGTCACTTATCCATCATAATTATTTTTGTTATTTTTTATTGTTATTTAAATTTATTTATTTGTAGTTATTTTTGCTATTTTTTATTGTTATTAAAATTTATTTATTTGCAAGGTGATTTGTTGAAGTCTTATGGTAACTTCTATTTCTGATAGTTATTATTTTTTTGTTTTTAGTTTTATTTAGTTTTTATTTAACTTTTTTAAATTTTTTTTGTTATTTTCATTTTCAGGAATTATACTTTTACTCTCTATCCATATTTTCAATTTAAGATAACTTATTATTATATTAAAAAAAAATATTTTAATAAATAATATCAGTTAACTATATTTCTTAATTTTTAGTGATGGCATTTAACAATAAGCATTTTATTAGTTGTTTTTATTTTGTGATGAAATCTGTTGTCATTATTTTTAGTTTAATTCAGTTATATTTAAACTAAGTGGCAAGAACTAACTACAAATGTAACCTTTGTTTAAAATTAATTACATATAATTGTTATATTAATTTAAATTTATTTAAGTATCATTTACAATATTAAAGTGAAAATAATTGTCATTTTTTTAATTAATTTTAAAAATTTTTTTAATGATTTCGTATAAAATATATGTTTTAGAAGGTATATATTTCATTTTAATTAATTTTACAATTTCTCTGTTTGAATTTGTTGGTATAAAATTTCTTTTTTTAATGAATATGTTAGTATAAAACTTCTTCTTTTAGAGTATATGTTTATATTTCTTTTTAATTAATTTTACAATTTTCCTTTTTAATGAATGTGTTTGTATAATTTTACAATTCCTCTTTTTAATGAATTTGTTTGTATAAAATATATGTTTTTGGAGTATATGCTTATATTTCTTTTTAATGAACCCATGGTAAACTGTAAAGCTTTGTTTAATATAAAAAAACACTCATAGTAATTACAACAATGGAATGTTACGGAAATTAAACCTTCCACTGAAAAGAACAACACCTTCACAATCTCGAAGACCATACCTAACTAAAGATCTCTTTAATAGATTTATAAATTATATTTTATATAAATATACATACTACTCCTCAACAATTTAACATCAGTAATCATCTATCTTAACATCACATTCTTACATTACCTCAGATCTTCATTACCTTTTCTTGCATCTGCTTTTAAGGATGAAGTTTGATTTATTCAGATGAGTTTAAGCACAGTAGCTTAACATTGAATTGCTAAGCTTATGTGAAATTTTTAATCCTGATATGAAAAATCTCAAATTTATTTTAACATCAATAATCATGTATCTAATTTTTTGAAGTCATTTCCAAACCTCACTTTTCTTACATTACCTTTCTTCCTTTCTTGCATCTGCTTTTAAGGGTGAAGTTTGAATTATTCAGATGGGTTTAAACACAATAGCTTAACTTTAAATGCTAGTCTTGTGAGGATTTTTCTTATCCTGATATGAAGAACCTCAAATGTATTTTAACATCAATATCCATCTCTTACATTAAATATTTTTTGGTGCTCGTTTCCCAAAATCACTTTTTTTTACATTGAAATTACTGGAATCCGAGTGTAAGCACATTTGTGTTCGGATCAAAAATTCATTGCTTATATGGAAGCATCAGCTAATATATGGAGACTGGAGGGATAACTAAGAAACTAAGAATACTAACACCAAAATACAATTATTTAGCCTGGATGAACTACACAGCTGACCATAAGGTCATTACAATTGTCTTATAAAGTTCAAAAAGATGTGGAGAGAAAACATATAAGCATTAGATATTTATATATATATATGATATAGAATCTCATTCAAACTTGAAATCTTTACACAGTATTCAACTGGGCAAGAAGCCCAATAACCTCATTATTAAAGAAATCCCATCTCAAATCACTAACTTAAAAGTGTACACACTCCTTACTCATACAGTACCATCAATATGCCTGCAGGAATACAGCAGAGATTGTTTTGATATATCCCAGTTATCTTTGTTTGGCTTCTGTAGAGAAATACTTCCTTTATGCCTTGAATCTGCAAGGCCAGCTAAAGATAACAAACAGAAGCTTAGTTGAAATTTCATGCTCTTTTGCACCTGCTATAGATTTGTTTTTTCCCATAAACACAGTTCTCCAGTAAGTGGCTTCCTCAAAGACTCAATTGCAATCCAGCTGACCATGTCTCCAATCACCAGACCAAACCAAACTTTTAGCTCCTCACAGCCACCAACCAAGAAGCTAATCAATGCAGCTTCTGAACTCAAAATTTTACTCTCCACTCCTAAAGAGCATCTGACATAGTTCAGCTTGAAGCTGAAATCTTAATCTCTGCAGCTAAGTTGAACTTCTGTTCAAACATATGAAGAATGCCCATGAAATGCTGGTCACTGAGCTCAAGCCATTCACAACAGAGTTTTCAACCTTCAGCCACAAGTAGTGACAGGATGGAACTCTGCAACTTAGCATTGATAAAAGGGTTTTCGGGACTCTCCATAAGAACAGGAAGAAATCTCTCCACTCTTGGTAGATGATTTGTCAGATCTCAACATAGGTGGAATCAATTTGCAAGCATGCAGAGAAGAATCGGAACCGGCTGTGCTCTTCACTTCAGCATTATATGAAGAAAATTTCTTCTGCAATTGAAGATCATCATATGAGGGTCTTATCTTTGGAGCACTGGACGAGCGTATTTTAGCCTTGGCAGACTCTGTAGCGTTCATGTAATTAGGCCTCCCCACACTCTCCTCTGATGTCTGCAGAGTATTTCCAGATTTTGGAGTGCATGATCCTCTTGAGGTTGTTGAGCTCTCATCAGATTGGATATCAGAGCCAGGGTTTGAAGATGATCTACCAGTTGGATGACTGGAAACCCCTGAAGGTGGTTTTGCAGCAACACGAACACTAACATTGTTTCTGCGAACTTTAACTTTGCCTGGTTCATGATATTTCCTCAGATTATCTCCAGCATCATCATAGCTTTTGAGAGACTGAATTTCACAAGCATCCATTTGGGCTTGTTCCATGAGTCTATTCTCCCAAGGCTTTGCAGCCATCCAGCGTTCTAACCAGCTCCAACCCCAGCTATTTTTGTCTGGCTCAATTCTAGCATAAATCATGTTTGTTTTCGAATTGCTTCTCCATTGCTGAAAAAGAATTCAACACCCATAAAAGTTACAAGTATATAAATTTCAAAATGTCAACCTGGCATCTACATCTAAGGGTCCTGTACAGAGGATTCTACCACAGCATTTAAAATCTACCAGAAATAGAGTGTTCAATCAAGGACTTATACAAATGAGCTTTCAAGTGACTTTTCTGCATTGAACATAGTTGTGTACCTGATGGGAGAGAGCATAAGCAATTGCTCTCTCACGTTTGATTGCGCCCTCTTGTCTCATTTGCAGTTTTGCACGAACTTCTTCAAGGGTTCCTTGACTATCACACCATCCCTCCTGAAACAAGCAATGCACTTCTGAAACAAAATAGAGCCAGTTCTTTGCAAGTTAAAACACAAAAGCTTTTTATGTTATCAAAATTACTCCGGCAATTCCACATCACACAGATATTACTATAGTGGTATAAGTGATGGGATTCTCAGAAACTGAAATTTAGCATATCTAGAATCAAAGGGAAAGCAACTGATAGGAAAACCGAGATCCTTTCAGACCTATGATAAAGAAGTATCTATATGAGGTATGATCTAGTCCACTGCACAAGGGTCGTGAAAAGCAATATTGCCAGGAAAAGTTTACAGAAAGGGCAGCTGCTTTTATTCATGAGAGGTCCTGATTTGGTGTCTGAGCACAGATCAGAACAGGGGCCTGAAGCGTTTGTGCTGGGAATTTTCATGATAAAAGTACACGATCGTTTGTGCAGGGAATTTTCATGATAAAAGTACACGACGATGATTAGGATTTGCTTGTGGTTTCATATATATCTTTTTTTACAGTTGACATATGGTAATCCGACATTCACAGGATTCGGCACTCCGACCTGTTGTGTAGGTAGAGTAAGCTACTAAACTATAGTGGCCAGAGTGTTGAAATACCTCAGATTCTCGTAGTTTGTTTTGGCGAATTCGATGTTCATCAATCATTTTCTGCACAGCTAAGCCTTCAGTCGACATCCGAACACGGCGAGCTCTTACACGGGCCTGAACTCTAACAAGTGCTTGCATGCACCTCAAGGTAACTGCTGCTTGTTTCCTTACCTGGCGACCTCGAAACAATGCTTGTAGTCTCACCAACCCTTTAAGCGCTCGCAGTGCCCTCCTGGCCTGTAAAACCCAAACCAAAGCCAATGGATTGAAAATAATCATCTCTCAAAACAACCAACGACACAATCTATACAGGCTCATGCATGAAGAATGGTTACCAAAAATCCTCGAAATGCAGTCTGTATGCGAATGGCAGCCCATTCTTCTCTGACAACCTTGAAGTCTTTAGGAGGAGCCCTCACTATAGTGGCCACAGCAGCATTATAAGCCTCTGCAGCATTATAAGCCTCTCCAGCAGCAGATATAACTTCAGATGTCTCCCCATTTGAATTTACCCTCTTATGGAAACTTCCTTCATTTCTCCCCTCATATTCATGGTCACCAGAAATTTTCCACAGGCCCCATTTTCTAGACTTGACATTGGTGAGCTTTTTCTGCGCATGTTACAGCAAAGTCAATAAGCTTGCTTCCGCTAGTTGAATTAACTTAGAACAAGATTCCTAATCTCCATAACTACTGACTGGAAAAGCAATGAAGTAGCACAAAAGACAGGTGGGATGCAATTTTCCGGATAAGGAAATGCATCTGATATTAGTGTCCACTGCAAAAAGTTATATGAACAGAGTATGCAAAGGCAGTGCTGCAAAAAGTTACATGAACAAAGTATGCAAAGGCGGTGCTGCAAAAAGTTACATGAACAGAGTCTGCAAAGGCCGTGCATAGAGCATCGCCCACAAAGTAAGACATGAGAGAAGCACAAGAAGATATAAAGCATGAAAAATTTAAGAAAGAAACAGGAAAAGATCATGAGAAAGAGCCTGGAAGCTGGCAGGAATGTCAAACAGCTACTCTCCTAGCTGATGAGGCCGAGAAGAAATTCGCAATAAAGCTCATATTGGTGTATAATAGAGGTCGTTGAACCCTATGTTGCCTGAACAATAGCCTAAATGCTTGTGGTCACAAGAACTTTTTTGGTCTGAACTGTTTATATAGTGTATCACTGAACGCATTAGCTGGTGACTGGTCCATTATGTGAAAGTACAAGATGGTTCCAGCTGAACCATAACCTGCCATTCTCATTTTAGTCCATTTTAACACATGAAAAAAGGAAAAACAATGAGCAGAGAAAAAATGGTGATAATAGGTCCTTCATAGTGCTTGTAATCTTAACTTGAATCCTAGAATACTGTAACAGACGAGTCTTATGACCAAATGACCACCCTATCCCAGAAGCGTTGTTGCTAGGAGAAAGAAGATTGAAGTACGAGGGTTACTTTTCATCAAATGATATCACAAAATAAATCTCAGGAACAGAACAACGAGGGATGTTATACTCTGTTACTCATTGCAACGACCAGATGGGTCATTTCACAATAATATTACCGAGGGGGACCAAGTGAATGATAAAGCTGTATAGGGAACGGTTAGTAAGGTGCAGTATATGGTTTACAGGATGGAAGCCCTATAATATGACATAAGTGGAGTCATTAGATAATACCGTTAGGGAAACCATCAGTTGGTCATGGGGTATTCTTCTGTAAATAGACACTAAATGGTTTGTTTCACCCGCTATAACTGAGCACACCAGAGTAATAAACTCAGAAGATGGCTCATTGGGAACAGAAGCAGACCATTACTACAGCTGATTCAACGAATCATGTTCATGAACACACTAGGTGAATCAGAAGATGAATGTCTGCAATCTGGTATCGAAGATAAATGTCTGCAATATGGCACCCAATGACCAAATGAATACATAACATCAAAATATTGGGTTGAGGATATGTCAATAAACTCTAAGGGAATACCATGTAATCATATAAAAACATGAACCTGAAAAAGGGAATGATATACCCACATTATCCTCCTTCTCTGCAGCTGATTTACTGGGTTTCTTCACACCAAGGAGTGCCTTGAGCCACCTGCCTGATGCACCCATCGCATCCAACACACCACCACCAAAATAACTACACTTCAATACCTATAGCTTTGCCGTAAACCTCTCCGACTTGAAGCAAATTCCTCTGACAAAAGCACCAGTTACACCAAGAGTTAGAGCTGAAAACATAAGCAATCTGATGCCTAAAACTAGCCTTAGACATATATCTCAACAACAAACAGACAACCCAGTAAAAACCAACTTCAAAGCTTAGAACCCAAATGCCTAATCTTCAGTCAGAAAGCTCCACTCCACCTACCCACATTAACAACCCCCTGCTGTCTCTATCCAGTCACTAAAACCCATGCCACCAAATCCCTAAATTTAGGCAAATATTTCTTCAGGATCAGAGACCCTCCTCCGCCAAATTCGACAATCTCATCCCCTAGACAACGGAATTCAGTACCGAAAATGTCACTTAAAGGCTAGATTTTAGCACCATGTACCTCTTACAAGTTGCTATGCCCCCAAAGAAACTGAACTAAGCTAACCAGGCTCCGGGAATACGCACGGAACAGAAACATGGAAGAGCAAAAACTCTTGTGAATCCTGTGAAGAATAAGAACAATGTGGTTCGTGCATGTCCCCCATTTTCTACCCGTTCCCGAGGATCCCAACAGTCAATTTTTTTTTGTGACTTCTCAGTACCGTGGCAGCGCCCAGTGGCCGAGATTTTTCAAACATCGCCGGTTTATTTTCCCGATGGCCGTCACAAGAATTGTGACGTTTAATTTATTAGGATGCAGCGTCCAGTTTCTAAATTCAAAATCTCAGGTGCCGCGTTTGAATTTCAAAAGTCTTAACGGTCAGAGACTCGAGGCCCAGCCGCCCATATCTATTGGGAGTGGGGTTGTGCGGTATCGTTTTCCCGAGTTCCGTTGCTCTTGGCAGTATTATCCGCGGATTTAGGACCATGAAAATTTTAATTATAGCGGTTGGAAGATCCAGAACCGGTAAGAGGCTTTTGTTTTTTTTAATTATTAAAAAGGATTGTTGTTTTTTAAAATAGTAACTAAAAGAAGGAGGTGTTATTGGTAAAATTTTGAAGTTTTTTAATTATTAAAAGGGATTGTTGTTTTTTTATCGTGTAGTCTACTGAGGCTGCGTTTTGACCTAGAATCCGGTAACGATTTCCAGAAAATTTGGCAAAGATTTGCCCAGAAACTTGTTTACAATTGTTAAATATTAGTATTTTGAGTGCCCCAGGGGTTTTTGATAGTGCTGAATCCATTTCCACTATCAAAAATGGATTCCAAACACTACAACTACATGATTTTTTAAAATTTAGTTGACCAGATTCTGCCGTCAGGCCAAAACGCGGCCTTGATAGACAACTCCTTTTTTTATTAGTAACTAAAAAGAGGTGTTATTGTTAAAATATTGAAGCTCGGGATTATAAGAAATGATATAATGTAACATAATAAGGACTAATTAAACATCCAGCTACAGAGTATTAAATGTGCTGTACAAGATAGTAAGAGCAATTAAAAGGTTAGCTACGGAAGCATTAAATGTACTGTACAAAATAGTAAGAGAGCAATTAAATACCTTATAAAGTGGATGAAATGTTTTTTATGTTTTGGTGTATATATTTAGTTGGGATTTTTGAAGCTTTGTTTTTTGGAGTTTTTCGGTCAAAAATTTTTAAAATTCGAGAGGAATTTATTGAAAACAAAACTTTGATGGGTAACCTTGCACAATCAAAGTGCCCTAATAGTTTTTTAGGGTGCTGAATTCATATATACATTCAAAAAAGCAATTAAAATAACAGAAATCAAGATTTCACCTAAATTTTTTTCACCTAATTCAGCACTAGAAACTCCAAAAAGTCCCACTAAAGACAACTCTTGTATATATTGGTGTTTTTTTAAGGATGTCACAAATTTGTATGGAAGGCAGAGGTTTTGTCTGAATTCGATAAAAAAAAATCAATAAATCTGAATGTCGGAGTGTTTGAATCATTTTTTTATGGTGGAAATGGATTTAGCATCATCAAAACCCCCTATAACACCCAAAATCTTGAGGTTTGATAACTATAACCCAAATTTTCAAAAAATTTTGCTTAATTTTATCATAATCTTGCTAAAATTTCCATTATTTTCTAAACTATTTTGTGAGCTCTTTAAACTTAACAATATATATTTATATTTATAATTACCTAATATTTTAATTACTATTTTAAATTCAATAATATATATTTTATTTACAAAATATTATAGGTTTTACGACTAAATGTAAGAAAACAAATAAATGACTAGCTACGAAAGCATTAAATGCATTATATAAATTGCAAGAGAGCAATTAGACACCTAATTATAAAACATAAAATGTATTGTAGGTTTAGTTATATGTAATTATATTTATGATCATTTAATATTTTAATGGTCGGTAAATAGATTTAATCATGTATATTTAAACATACAAAATATTAGAATTGTACAAAATAGCAATTGAGCAATTAAACACTAATTATAAAGCATGAAATGTATTGTATGTTTAGTTATATATATTTGTACATGTGATCATTTAATATTTAAAGAGATTCAATCATGTATATCCAAACATACAAAATATTAGATGTTTTACAAGTAAATGTTTATTGTTCATCTAAAAATTCTGCTTTTTCATACTTTTTAGTATGGGGCATTGAACATTGACTCCATATAGCATGGTTAATTTTGTGCATTATTATATATAAATTTTGGTACGTGTTTGAAATTTTAACATTAAAATAATTATTAGTGAATTTTTTTATTAAATATGATTAAAGTTTGGAATTTAATTTTTAGATAATGGTAATGTAAACGTTTAATAAATTATTTTTTAATTAATAAAAACAAAATAAAGGAAATTAATACTTTAAAGTGATTGGATTATAAATATCATATGTTATAATGTATAATTTATTGGTAGTAAAGTTATTTGAAGTGTTGAAGTCATTTTCACAATAAAAATTACAATTTTTATATAGAGTGTTTTGTTGAATTCATTTTATGATAAATCAAAATGTAAAAGTTGGAGGACATTTAGCATTTTTTTCCTAAATATATTTTTGGGTTTTGAATTTTTTCCAAAATGTCATGACTAGCCGAGAGTTAATGAATTCAATATTATGATTTATAATTTGCATGGTCTCACTCCTAGTTGTTTGACTAGTCACATGGTGTCCTCATTTACTTATAATTGACTTAGTATAAGCCTTGATATTATCATATTATATCATTTCTATTATTAATGAAATTAAAGTAACATAAGGTCACCATTATGCCACAAACCATCAATCACAAGGTACAACCAATAATTCAATGTTGGTGAGTCACTCCCTAAAATTCAATCTCAAGATTAATATGCCACAATTCAAGTCCCACTACAATTACTAAGCAAGGAGCATGGCGTATTAATATTTGAAAATTAAACATCTAATAATCTTTATCATAATCCCATTCTCGTTTGTGCTTATGGGGATAATATATGTCATTCGCTTTTTGGATCCTAGTATAATGAATTTCAAGCCTTTGAATGGGGATTATGATTCCCTAGTTTTGACCTTTAGGATGTATTGGATCAAATTATGTCTAAATTATAGTTGAGTATTTATAATGATAGGTGGCAAGCCCGTATGAGCTTAAATAAATGATTTCATGTGTAAATGAGGTAAATGTGTTTGTATGGATCCCTAATGTGGAGCTCAATGTCAATTCTTCACTAATAAATAACTAGTTTATGTAACTTCAATGAATATATTTTCATGATCATGTGGTATTTTTCCATGATAGGCTCTTAAAGCTTATATATATTCAATATGAGGAATATACATATTCCATCCATTACATCAAAGTTCATCATGTCACTTGAGGAAATTGAACTTGGGTAGGGAGGATCCCACTCATTCCTCCCTATCACTCGAGATAAATCCAATTGACTTGCAAGATGCCCCCCCCCCCCACCCCAATGGGATTTGAAACCATGTGGAGGAGATATCATCTCATTATGCCAACCACTTGTTCGTCCCACGAAGAGACCATAGTATGCTTAAATCTATGTAAGTATTATAGCTGTAATATAATATGATGGTCTGAGACAACTACGAAAAGCACCAAAGGGGCGATGAGTCCATGGAAGGGGGAGAGGAAAGGGGGGATCCAATGAAAATTAATCCTTTATTAACAAGTCTTTGCATATGAACTCATATATATCCATCATGCACCTTATATAAATATCATTTGTCACTTGTAGGCTTTAACTTAGAGGCTCAATATAAATGCATGAAGTAGTTGGTGAGGAATGTCTACTTAACCTAGTTGTGGAGGCATGGGTTTTGTGAACAATCCATATGTGGAAGTGTGAAGAGTCTTTTATAATCCCTCACCATGGAAAATTATTTTCATGTTTCCTTATACGCATGGTAGCTCAAGAATTACAAGTTGTGTTTTTGTTGTTGGGATTGAAAACCTAAGCAAGGTCTTGTCAAAAATCAACCTTGTGATTGAGGGTTGTGAATTATGGATGAGAGAATTGTAGTGGAGCATAAAGGTACAGGACTATTTAGGAACATTTCCTTACCATATTAATTGTTTTCCATTTAATGTTTTAGAGCTACAGCATTATATGAAAAAGTTCCCAAAAAATAATTAAGAAAATGGATTATTTTTACCTACACTAAAGAGTATTAGTAGGCAAGAAAAAACTAGATAGAATTCCGTAATTGATTGATGATTGGATGAGTTATCCAAAGTGCTTTTTAATAAGTAGATTGACTAAGCTTGAGAAAACTTTGGTTAGGTTGAGTGAGAAGTGAGTTTGTACCTTAAATTCATCCTAGTGGTCTCACAATCTTCATTGGGGGCAACATCCACCCTAGATACTTCCATAATTCATTAATGGTTGATGAGTTACCCAAAATGCTATTTATTAAGTAGTTTGGCTATGCTTGAGAAAAAAATTGGTTAGATTAAATGAAACATGAGTTTATACCTTAATTCATTAGCATGGTCTCACAATCTTATTTGAAGATGACATCCACCCTAAATACTCACAATTAAGTGGAAAATTACATTAACAAAGTCTTTTTTGGGTTATTTATACTTATAAATATGTAATTGAATTCTCTTAATGTTATTTAAATATATAGAATATCTATATAGTATATGAAAATTCAAAGTGAATAAACATGCTTTCGTTAAAACTTTTTGTTAATATTAATTAATTTAATAAATTTTATTATTACTTTCACTTTTTCACTTTTATAAGTATTTCAAATTATTGTTAAAGTAAATATGTTAGCAATTGTAGCAAGAAAGACTCAATTTGACTTGTGTCTTAGTTAAATTGAGTAATTTGATTTTCCACATCGGCAGAATGACTTGGATTGCAGTTAGCTAGAGTGACATGGTCTTGTCTACTAGTTAACTCAATAAATTTGAGCTATAGGCTTGGAGTAGAGTTGTGCATGTAGTGATTGCTAAAATTTAGCAATCTAGTTCAGTTTTTTTCAGTTGAACTCAGTTAATCGAGCTCAAGTAATTAATTGATTCAGTTGACGGTCAGTTGAGTAGTAGAATTGTTGTTAACTCAATGATCGCTTAGTTAAACTAGTCAACCAAATAAATAGCATAGACATGCATGGAATTTGAATTGCCTAGCTGGAGTGAAAGAAAAGGCACATTGTAATTATCAATTGTATACTAGTTGAGTGTACAAGCTTGACAGTTTAGCAGATGATCAATTTCTTGGGAATTGCACAAGGAAATAAGGGAATTCCCCTATTATTTAGGAGCTCAAGTTCTCTTGAATTGCGCAAGGAAATCGGAGGAATTTGGGGTCTTGAATTGGCTGAGTGTTGGCCAGAGTAGGACATACAGTAGGAGAACATGTTTACAGTGTAGGGTGTGCTTCAGAGTTGAAACAAGACATTGTAATAGTTTCTCATTCTCATCTAATTAATGAAAAGCAGAGGAGGGATTTTTCCCAGTTGGGTTCCACTGTAAATCATTGTGTTCTTGTGGTTTTTGTTATGCAAAATTATGAATTACGGATAAAACATTCTTCCCTAAATGTGGTGCTATGCATTTAGAACAACATGTTAAAGACTTTGCAGATACTTTTCCTAACAGTAAATAGACACACAGAACATATCAAGAAACTTACTTGGAGTCCAAGTGCTTCTAATTATCCTTCTATCGCTCTTGTTGTAGCTTCAAATCCAAGCTAGATCGCCAAAATATTTCCTGCAAGAATGAACACTAAACAGCAAAGAGATAGCAATATACAGATGCCTATTCAAGTTATTCAGTTAAATCAATGAAACATGAACCATATACATCAGATAAGAATTCATAATATGAAAGACAAAAGCTTATACAGATACATATGTGGGAAAGTAAACAACAATCTTTATTAATGGATAGAAGGGGAGGTTACAACCAGTGATTAATTTGATGTCACCATCTCCAGGATCATCCCAGCCTCATCACAATGAACATCTCTCCAACAGCATATCACTCAAATTAATTCCTCAATTGAAATTCCACCAGCATTTTTCTACTCAAATTCTTCCTTCTCAAGCACTAGGATCTGTGCTCAATTTATAGATTAGATGAAGGTAGTTTTACAATCAATGACTTTCTAATAATAGGCAAGACATGTTCCCAAGCTCAAAGGTATCAAATGGACACATGGATTTGAAGTTTGACACATATGCACTCTTCTAGAAGGCACTGGCCAAGTAGAGATTCTGAAACAATGAGAATTTCACTTCCAATTGACCAACGCACCCTTGAGTGTCGGGAAGTGCTTTGCAGAGCACCCTTGAGTGGAGTTGCCTGCATATGCAACGCACTTAGCCCCTTGAGAGACTACGCTAGGGAGCTCATAGGTGTTATAACATATACTTCAAATCTTGGAAAGCTTGCAATGGAAGTCAGGGATGATTTGTCTTTGTTCTTTGTCTTAGGGCATGTAGCAACCGAAATGATAGGGGATGATAGACCCTATTCATTGGTTCTAGGATGATGTCCAGTTTAATCAAGTCATTGGGAATGGTGCCCAAATTGACCTATAACAGATTCCCCCCCAAAGCATGAATTCAGAATAATAATAACAATATTTTTTGAATGAGATGCTTTACACTGTGATTGGTTGGAGCTGAAGCGGAGTGGCGATCTGCATAAATCTTACAAATACATTACATCATGATATATCCTCTTGATCATGAATTGTTGAGGGAAGGCATTATCAGCACATAAACTATCTAATAACATGTACATAGTGCAGAAAGTCGTCTACATTGGAATGTTGCCCAATACAAACATGCCTACAGATATAGGCCCATGTTCGGATGACGATCTGTATGTAAGGTCACCATATAGATGATGTGTACAACAATCCTAAAATCACAGCCTGGATGGTTGAAACTAGATCCAGGGTATTCTTATATCATTCACTCGATCATTCGGGTATAATTCTAGCCATGTGAATAGATGATCTGTAGTTGAACATGGTAAGACATCGTTTGATTACCAGCCAATGATGTGAGTTGTTAACAAACGTGAGAGAAGCACCATTGATGTCAATGGCCCTTAAGGTACTGTAGTACATTTCGTAAGGCGTGAATAAATGATTTGATGCCGAACGCCAAGCAAAATATTTCAGTCAAAAATCCAGAAGCGGGGATCTTGTTGATGCTGTAACAAGCCTCATGGTACTGGAATATGATGTTTCTAAGTGAACTTCCTGGATGATGATTTTTTGTCGACAGGAAGCCACTTTATTGTGAAACAGGAGTTACTGATTTCAAAGACAAAGTATGACTTGATATAGCAATGTTCAGGGATGACTTTCATGAGAATTAAGTTTTATGAGTATTGCAGAAGGATGAGTATTCACTGGATGACTTCTCTTGAACATATTAACGACACTGAGATGATTTGGTAGCATTGACCCAAAACCGAAGTGAAGGTATGATGAACCATAGGTATGAATGAACCGTCAAGAAGATTACCCAACCCAAATGGTCAGGGTGATGGAATGAAGTGTCATGTTCAAGAGCGACCTGCTATCGTAAAAATTTCTGTTCACTTTCCCAAATTTTCCCCGGTCATTTGTCGACCAGTACCTCTGTATTTTTTAACAAGCTTGACGAGGATAACATATGCTTGATCTATAATTCAACCCTTCGGGTGAACAATGTATCACTATTTAATAATTTAATGAGTCTAGCGATGAATGAAACTCGATCATGGTCGACAAGCCCATCGCTATTTTATGTTTTAGCGAGCCTAACGACAGTGAAAACCCAATCCTTTTTCATATTTAGAAAGTTTGAAAAAGACAACGAAAATAAAACTCCATAAGTACTTTTTCGTAAAGTTGTTGCTCAAATCCAAAAAAGTGTAAAATAATATCTGACAGAACCTCTTTAGTCATGTTTGACCAAGGTATTCCTTTTTCGTAAATAATCTATCTCAGTCCAGAAAATATTTAAACTTATACTGAGTAGATATCAATTCATTTACTTTTACGAGCTCGAAAATACAAGCGCTCGGTAATCTTTTCACATTATCAGAGTCTGAAAAGAGCTAAAAGAAGACTCCAAGGGTTCCTTTTTCGTTGTTATCGAAGCTCGAAAAAGAGATAAAAGTGCGCTTCAAGTCCTTTTCCATTTTTAACAAAGCTCGAAAAATAAGGATAAAAGTATGCTTTGTGGTCAAATCATTCTTGAAATAAATCTGCACGACTAATCTGTTCATCAGTTGTAAAACCTGTTCAGAACAACATCAAATGGATTAAAAATATTTGTTTCATGATAAAAATAGAATAAAACCATAGTCACAGCAATAAATATTATTTGCAAATAATCAAATGACTAATAAAAAGACTTTTACTATTCATTTTTACCATTCAAAAGTTACCATTTGCATTTTGGAGCTCTGAACCTATTTTTTCCCCCAAACTTCAAATGTTGATTGCATGCAATTGGTAAGAATGTTTTGAATGTCCCTTGCAAGAGCACATGTCGAATGCCTCCTGCAAGAGTAGGTTCCCCCCAAGCTTTATTCCATTCACCTAATTAGATTACTAGTTACTAATAGCTGGATGGAATGAAGGTTCATTTACGAGATCAGATGGAAGACTCGTCGTAATTAGGAGAGGATTTGTTTCATTTTTTAATGAGCTTGACACGGGAAAAGAACTATGCTCATGGCCTGTTTCATTTTTTAACGAGGTTGATACAAGAAAAAATAACTATCCTCAAAGGCACTTGTTTCATTTTTTAACGAGGTTGATACAAGAAAAAATAACTATCCTCAAAGGCACTTGTTTCATTTTTTAACGAGGTTGACACAAGAAAAAAGAACTACCCTCAAAACCTGATTCATTTTTTAACAAGGTTGACATATGAAAATAACTATCCTCAAAACATGTTTCATTTTTTAACGAGGTTGACATATTTTAATTGTAAATCTTCCGGAAAATCACATAATGAATTTTTGGACATAGTAAAAGAACCATCCTCATGGAACCTTGTTTCATTTTTTAATGAGCTTAACACAAGAAAAATAAATATGCTCATAATTTGTTGGACTAGTGAGTGTGCACTGGAAAAGATGTAGTCTAATGGAGTCATCATTTAAGGAGTTTGATGAGCACCACAAAAGATAAGTTATAACATGCGTTGACGGGTTTTCTCCAGCGTTTTCAATGAATTTTGGAATTTCAGAGGGTAATTTATGTGAAATCACCGGCCATCAAGGGGAATAATTGATGGGACCAACTTGATATTGCACTGAAGATGTGAATAAAGGATCAAGCCGTTTAGTACTCATAAGGGAGGAACCAGATAGTATTCCAGATGATGACATGGGTAAAGTCAATGGACAAAACATCGAAGATGAAGCAACAATAGATGTTGTTGCAGCTGAAATAGATGGTTCAGTTTGGGATGTTATCTCAGCCATGGTCAAATGACCCAATGTATACCCTATAGAATCCACAGGAACTCGAAGTGAAACAAGATCAACAAAAGCAGAGGAAGGTGATTGAGGCAAAGACTTGTACAAGTAAATCTCCTACCGAAAATGAGTTGGAGTTAAAGGTGTCTCGTCTTGTGGTATTTCTTCAATCTAAATCAAACTAGGTGGAAGAACTTCGTCG
This sequence comes from Pinus albicaulis, assembly GCA_034641835.2. NCBI lineage: Eukaryota > Viridiplantae > Streptophyta > Pinopsida > Pinales > Pinaceae > Pinus > Pinus albicaulis. The sequence goes on along the minus strand of CM076570.1, from coordinate 504,363,480 downwards.
TCAGGCCCGAAGTATATTTTAGGTGGCTGACTGCGCGATATGGGAGACTCAATGGCTACAATAGATTGTGGAGTGACCAATACAGGAAAAACTTCTAGTGGTTCGACTTCAAGATCAAGATTTTATCCACTTAGGGCATATAGCAACTAAAATATAAGGGGATGATAAACCCTATTTCATTATTCCTAGGGATGATGTCCAGTTTGACCAATAATAGTTGCCCCCTAAAGCATGATGGGATCCAGATCAACTTCCAGTTGAACAACGTCAGGTTCAGGAGTTATGATCTCACTGATTGGATGGATCGTGACCACGGGTAGCTGTGAGGACTCCGTCTCGACAATAGTAGATGAACCAGGATTTGTAGAAACAACTTGTGCCGACTCTGGTATATGGGAAGATGATGCTTCACCAGAGGTACTGATAGTAGTGGTTTCGGTAGAGTGATGTTGCATTCGCCGACCAGAAGTGATTTCCGGTGGTAAAGGTGGTTTCAATGCTAATCTACGCGAACGATGGGGAAAGGGATTTTATTCTTCCATGATGACTGATTTATTTTATGACCAAAAACAAATAAACAAAATAAAAGGGTAATGCTAGGTGAAAGGTTTACCAAGAAATTGTGAACTGCGGAATACCTCCTGGCGAATCAAGTACGGGTAGGAAATCTCCTCAAATGTTGTGTTCGGTGTATCACAATTTACAAAGCGACTGACTCGGTTCACTATGGATGGATAACAACCTAAATTTGTCCTCCCAATTATACCCAAAGGTACATGGAGGCCCAAGTTTGTATTAGCGTTTTCTAATGCGAAACCGTACAGTGAGAGCACCCCTTTATACTTTTTGTACTGTAACACTGCCTGATATACCCGAAAGTACGTGGACGAGCCACGATATACTTATGTACGTGGAGTGAGGTATCGCACTCAGAATGTATCGCAGACAATTAACGACAACTGCTATGTTTTACGACGCTGGAACACGTCTCTAGCCTAGACCTTCTAAATGTTATCGTTATGGTTCCAATGCTTTGTTAGGTAAATTGATGTAAATTTTAAGTTAATCTTGTTTATAAATTTACCTTTCAAGGTTCACCACGATGATGTATTGGAAATTCCTAAAATGCAAACTAAAATGATAAGTAATCTTTTCACTTTTAGTTTTTTTCAATGAAAATCCTAGCTACTAGAGGGAAAGAGCAATCAATTTGAGAGCAAACAATCAAAGAGCACAAACTAAAATGTAGCTTTCCTAATTGTTCCTATGAAAAACACACAATCCACTACATGCAAATGCAGGTTTTTCTTTTCAGACCCTTTAATGTGAATGTAGAAAAGGAAACTAAGTGCATCAAATCAATAAAAACAAATGCCTTTTACTTTGAGAAATGAGGAATTGAACAACAATTTCTCTTTTTAGGAAAAATGAAGATTTTAACTACAATTTCTCCTATAGGAAACGAAGAATTTAACGACAATTTCCTTTTCAAAAGCAAATGGATCTAATGCAGTAATGTAAATACTTTGAAATTAATTTGTCAATGATAAAGAAAAACACTTTAAATAAACATTGAACAAACTTTTCTTTCAAAAGAGGAATAGGTAGGTAAAGTCACTGGTCTCTATGAGGCATCAGGCTCTTTGAAAACACAACAAACAAAATTGAAAGAAAATGCAATGACAAATTCAATAGGAATTTGGTTGGCTCTAGGGGGCAACGCAGTCTCTAAGGGGAGACAATGCGTTGCAACGCACCCCTGAGTGGGAGACAATGCTATGCAAAGCATTGTGTCATGTTCAACAGTGCGTTGGGCGCAACAGAGAACAAAAACTCAAGTTGTTTAACACACTTCTAATGATAATTTGAATTCAAAAAGCATAATATTTTAGAGTAAATGCTACTGGGTTGATAACAGAGGAAAAATACACCAAGGATGAAGGGTAAACTCCCTAGCTGAGTTGCCAATTTGTTATGCGGAATTATGAATTGTGAATAAAACATTCTTCCCTAAATGTGGTACTATGCATTTAGAACAACAAGTTAAAGACTTTGCAAATACTTTTCCTAACAGTAAATAGACACATAGAACAAATCAAGAAACTTACTTGGAGTCCAAGCGCTTCCAATTCTCCTTCTGTCGCTCTTGCTCTAGCTTCAAATCCAAGCTAGATTGCCAAAATATTTCCTACAATAATGAACACTAAACAACAAAGAGATAGCAATATACAGATTCCTATTCAAGTTATTCAGTTAAATCAATGAAACATGAACCATATACATCAGATAAGAATTCATATTATGAAATACAAAAGCTTATACAGATACATATGTGGGAAAGTAAACATCAATCTTTATTAATGGATAGAAGGGGAGGTTACAACCAACGATTGATTTAATGTCACCATCTCTAGCATCATCCCAGCCTCATCACAATGAACATCTCTCCAGCAGCATATCACTCAAATCAATTCTTCAATTGAAATTCCACCAGCATTTCTCTACTCAAATTCTTCCTTCTCAAGCACTAGGATATGTGCTAAATTTATAGATGAGCTAAAGGTAGTTTTACAATAAATGAATTTCTAATAATATGAAAGACATGTTCCCAATATCAGAGTATCAAATGGACACATGGATTCAAATTTTGACACATATGCACTCTTCTAGAAGGCACTGGCCAAGTGGAAATTCTGGAACAATGAGAATTTCGCTCCCAATTGACCAACGCACCCTTGAGTGTCGGGAAGTGCTTTGCAGAGCACCCTTGATTGGATTTTCCTGCATATGCAACACACTTAGCCCCTTGAGAGACTGTGTTGGTGAGCTCATAGGTGTCATAACATATACTTCAAATCTTGGAAACCTTGCAATGGAAGTCAGGGATGATTTGTCTTTGTTCTTTGTCTTAGGGCATGTAGCAACTAAAATGATAGGGGATGATAGACCCTATTCATTGGTTCTGGAGATGATTTCTAGTTTAAACAGGTCATTGGGAATGGTGCCCAAATTGACCTATAACAGTTTTGATGGTTGCATGCCATTGCATGTGTTCTAAATTGTGTTTTCCATTCCGCAGAATTGTAGAGTAAATTTGTAATCTCTTGTTTTCAGTTTGAATTCATTGGTAGTAGAAAATTTATATTAATTTCTACATGGTATCATAGCTTTAAATCACAATATAAACCAGTCGATAGATCTTCTCCTTCAAAAATTTCGATTTGTAGATTCGGTGAAGCATTTTCTCTTCAATGCGAGAAAATGTCTTTCAACAAATTGAGATTGGAGTATGTCCTGGAGGGAACCTCAAATTTCATAGCTTGGAAGGACAATATGGAAGTTATACTCGGTGATAATGGAGTGCTGGAGTACACCAAATTTGACATTCCAAAACCAGCAGTATCATATGCATAACAGTTAGCCTAGTGGAAGAAGGATACCACAAAATCTAGGAGGCTCATCCTGGAGGATTTGAGAGAACACATAGTCTCAAATTTACATAAAAAGGAGACTCCATTTTCTATGTGGGAGACCCTCAATGAATTATTCAAAAATGGAAATGATGTCATGAAATTTGCATTGAGGGACAAGCTCATAAACATCTGCATGTAGAAAAATGAAACTATTGTGCACTACCTCTCCATATTCACTCAGGTTCGATGTAACTCCCTCTTCCCACATCTACCCAAGTAATTGTTAAACCGAGGTAAAAATGCAATGAGAGGCTACTAATATGAGATTCAACCTCCTAGATAGGCTTAAGGAAGTGGAACCGGTGGAAACCTAACAAACAAACCTTACACAACATCAACAACACCTCCAGGAGGTAACCCAATCTCCCAGACACCTGAACCCTGAGGGGGAACTGATTTTTTACCCTTTTGAGCCCTAGACGTGGGCATGTAAGGGAAAGGGAGTGGCTAGAAGACTATATTCGTAGGCATGCCAAGGAAAGGTCATGACCAGGGCCCCAAAAAGTAATTTTTGTGCTTGCACCTCCAGGACTTGTGCCACATTTTTAGCCCTAGAGCCCAGGTCACTGCCTAGAACTTCATGAAACTTTAGGAGAGGATAAGTAACATTAAAAAATTGGTAAGGAAGCAGTCACATCATCAAGAACTCATATGGAACCCCCCCAGCCATGACATACATTTCGTCAAACATGTCACAAACATTTCATCTATAGCTGTCAACAACATATTTTAACATAGGGGTCTCATACTTATCTGTGAATCGCTGAGAAGCATTGATTTTACATCATAAGTTGCAATACCATCTAATTGACCATAGATACATTATGCATTCATTTACAAGTAAAAACATGGATAGAGCCATACATCATCACTTTTAAAATACAAGCTTATAACCAACATAATAAAAACATAAATACCATGGATACAAAAACAATAGAATCCACATAATAACCAGTGAAATTATACATCAAATACCAAAGGAATTAGCTTCTCATTAATGAGTGTAAAAACCAACCGGAGATGGAACTTCCACGTTCCACCTGACCATAGATTGTCTGAGCCAATATCTCTTCAGCCAATCACCCACGTGCCATATTCCAAGCATGAATGTGGGACTCATAACCAATCGAAAAGGAACCAAACAAGCATGGATGCTACTAGAGTTATCTCCCTACACCATGAGGAATTTGAGTGCCTCCTAGTCTCTTAGGCTTTACCGTAACCCACATTATAATCCAGGGGTCACTATGCCCTACACTAAGACCATCTCTCCAGGCTTTACTATACATCCCATCCCGGGACTACTAGGCCCAACAGAGAGAAATACACCTCTTGGCTTTACCTTATATCCTGTCATTCACCGACAAGGATTCCTAGGCACACTGAGGCACACAATATGGCTTTACCGCAACCCAAAGTATGGCTCGGGGGTTACTATTCTAGTGGCTTTACCATGATCCGTAGTATGGTTCGGGGACCATTAAGCCATGTTTTTTTCATTTAGGAGATCCACCCCACTCAACTTCGAATCCATCTAGAAATTCAGCTCAACCGAAGTATGAGAAACCCATCTCATCAAAGCTATACGAAAATGGCAAGGCTAGGCTGAAAAAATTGTCACACCTGGCAAAACCCATGCCAAGACAACAAGAAACCACATGCAATACCATGCATGCTAGGTCTAGCAAGGAAATCATATATTAAAATCGATACCTGCAAGGAATCTCGTTGTAGCTGCTTTATCCTACTCTTCCTTGCTTGCTTTTCCTTTCTTGCTCCAATGCCCAAGTGCTCCAAGAAAATTCAAAGAGAGTGAGATAGAGAAAGAGAATAATGAGAGAGCTCCAAAAAATGCACTGACAATAGGTACCAACTGATACTCAGAATCCTTTTTATAAAATAGGCCTCTATTTCATCCATTTTCCATTATTTTCCTTGAATTCCCCCCTCACATGCAACCTGTGACCTTTCATCTCCCTTTTCTCCTAATTTCCATTATTTTCATAAATAAATGTGCCAAAAAAATTGTTTTCCTCTTTAATGCCTTAGCCATAGAATTTTCCAATTTCCTTAGCCATAATAAACCAAATGAACACCCCCCAGGATGTTTTTCCCATCAATCATGGTTATTATTTTTAGCTTGGAATAAGTATCCCATCAATCATGGTTATTATTTTTAACTTTTATTACTTGGAATTTTCACCAGGGTTGTTATAGAACCCTCCCCCTTGGGGGACATTGTCCTTGGTGTTCAATCACACACATATCACAACAAAATCGTTGGAAGACAACATACTTGTCATGGAGCTTTATATCATAGCTCGATGCAGTATTTACAATGACCACCCTACTGAAAAGCAACCCATCATGAAAACAAAACAACATGACATCATAGCAACAAGCTAACTATACTGACATGAAAACCATACCACTTATTGGAGATTTATAACATAGATCATGGCGGTATTTACATCCATATACACATGTACATACATCCAACCATCACATCAAAACATATACCAAAACATCTCCAGAAAATATGCTAAACAAAACCAACATCAAACTAAAATTGCTTTGCCTCAATTGGTAAACAAGGAAGGATACATGGACCGCATTTGATCCACCATCTCCCATGTAGCTTCATAGGGCCCAAATTGCTTCCATTGCACTTTAACTTGCTCCATTGCTTGATTCTGGAGCATGAGCACCTTTTTCTACAATATGCACTGAGGCTCCGACAGGAATTCTCCATCGGGTTCCACCTACAATACAGACCAGACAATCACATGATCAACATATTTAACATAAATCTTAAGAAAATATATATGAAAAAAAATCATGGACTTTCACTGTGGAAGGTAGTGCAAGTCGATAGGCCAATGGTCTAATCCTCTCAATGATCTTGAAGGGTCCACAAAACCATGGTGCCAACTTGGCACATGATCCAATCCATAAGGAGCTCTTCTTGGGATTGATACGCAAGTCACCCGATCCCCAACCTGAAACTACTTGAGAAACCTTTTCCTATATGCATAACTCTTATGTTTATCCTGTGTTGCCTTCAAACTCTTCTTGATCACCTGCATTTCTTGTTCCATTTGTGCCAACACCTTTGGTCCAATCAGTACCATGTTAACCGGATCACTCCAACTAATAGGAGTGTTGAAACTCTGCCCATACATAGCCTCAAATGGACTCATCCTCAATGATTCCTGATACTCATTGTTGTAGGCGAACTCTACCATTGGAAGATATTCTTCCCACTTGCATTGTTGATGCATCACATACATCCTCAACATATCCTCTAGTATCTTGTTGAACCTCTTAATCTGTCCATCTATCTGCATGTGATAAGTTGTGTTGAAGGCCAACTCAGTGCCCTAACTTGCAAACAACTCCTTCCAAAACTTGGAAGTGAACTTTGCATCCCTTCCAGACACAATCTTCTTTGGAACACCATGCAATTTGGCTAGGTCTCAAATAAACACTTGTGCTACATCTCTAGATAATTATGTAGCCTTCACTGATATGAAATTTGCAACATTTGTTAACCTGTCCACAACATCCATGATGGAATCATGTTGTCTAGATGTCCTAGGAAACCCTGTGATGAAGTCTATGGAAATGACCTCCCATTTCCACTCTGGTATTGCAATCGGTTGTACCAGCCCACCTGGATGTTTACTTTGCCTTAACCATCTGATAATCTAGACATATGACTACAAAATTCGCCGCATACTTCTTTAGATTCGACCAATAGTAGAATCTCTTCACTGCAGTCAATGTCTGCTAGTAGCTTGGGTGACCCGAATATCATTTCACATGAAACTTTCTCAATATCACCTTCTTGATCTTACTATTGTCCAACACATATATCATGTCTCTAAATCTGGCCAATCCATCTGCAGTAAGATGATAGTCCAAATCTTGTACACATATACATGTACCACCATCTGTACCTATACCTATACCAAATCCTATACCTATAATGGTACCAAGATTTGTACCTGTACATGTACTCTTCTGCAACCTGTGCACAATCTCCATATACCTGTGGTCTTGTTGACCTACCTACAATATCCTATCCTATAAGTAGGTTCCATAGGAGCTCATCGCTCCTAAGTGGTTTACTTGTACCCTCTCGCTAAGAGAATCTGCGACCCTTTCTCCTTTCCTTTGATGTAACTGATCTCGAATTAAACCTCGTTGATCATGCCAAACCATCTAGCCTGCCTGGCATTCAAATTCATCTGGTCAAACATGTACCTCAACCCATTGTGGTCACTCATCAATAAAAACTGCCTGTTAAGAAGATAGTGCCTCCACATCTTCAATGCATGAATGATCTCTGCTAGCTCAAGATCATGTGTTGGGTAGTTATGCTCATGTTCATTTTGCTTTCATGACTCATAGCATATCACCTGTCCATCCTGCAGAAGGACCCCACCAAGTCCTCTTTTGAAAGAATCTGTACACACTACAAAATCCTTGTCTAGATCTACAATCTTTAGAACTGGAGCATGTCTCAACAACTACTTAGCTACTCAAAACTAGCCTCACACTCCTCTGTCCAATCAAACTTCTTACCTTTCCTTTGATGTAACTGATCTCGAATTAAACATCGTAGATCTTGCCCAACCATCTAGCATGCCTGTCATTCAAATTCATCTGGTCAAACATGTACCTCAACCCAATGTGGTCACTCATCAATAAAAACTACTTGTCACGAAGATAGTTCCTCCACATCTTCAATGCATGAATGATCTCTGCTAGCTCAAGATCATGTGTTAGATAGTTCCGCTCATGTTCATTTAGCTTTCGCGACTCGTAGCATACCACCTTTCCATCCTGGATAAGGACCCCACCAAGTCCTCTTTTGCAAGCATCTGTACACACTAAAAAATCCTTGTCTAGATCTGCAATCTTTAGAACTGGAGCATGTATCAACAATTGCTTAGCTGCTCAAAACTAGCCTCACACTCCTCTGTCCAATCAAGCTTCTTACCTTTCCTCTACAATAATGTAATATGATAAGCAATCTGTGAGAATTTCCTAATGAACCTCCTGTAGTAACCAGCCAATCCCATGAATGATCTCACCTCATCTACATTCTTAGGAGCTTCCCACTCCATGATGGCCCTTATCTTCTCTGGATCTACTGCAATTCCTTCCTTGGAGACAACATATCCCAAGATGTGTACCTCATTCTGGAAGAAACTACATTTGTTGAGCTTAGCATACAACTGATGCTCTCCCAACAACCTCAACACTGCTGCCAAATACTCGACATGCTCTTCTTGATTTTGAAAATATACCAATATGTCATCAATAAACACAATCACAAACTTGTCCAAATAAGGATGCAACACATTGTTCATCAAAGACATGAATGTAGCTAGGGCATTAGTCAAATTGAATGGAACTACAACAAAATCATAATGTTTGTACCTGGTCCTGAATGCGGTCTTGTAGATGTCCTCGTCTTTGATGCGTACCCAATAATATCTCGATCTCAAGTCAATCTTAGAGAACACTAATGCTCCCTTCAATTGATCAAACAAATCATAAATTCTCGGTAATGGGTACTTGTTCTTGATGGTCACTTTTTTCAGTTTCCTGTAGTCGATGCATAGTCTAAGAGTGCCATCCTTCTTCTTTATGAACAACACTGGTGCACCCCATTGCGATACACTTGGTCTAATGTACCCCTTGTCAAGCATTTCTTTCAGCTGCAACTTTAGCTCTACCAACTCAGGTGTGCTCATCATGTAAGGTGATTTTGATGCTTGAGCTACCTCTGGCATCAACTCAATAGAAAATTCTACCTCCTTGTGAGGTGGAAACTCTGAAATATCTGTTGGAAACACATCCTGAAACTACTCCAGAACTGGATATTTTCTCAAGACTTTTGCATCCTCAACTTCCTTACCTTTTTCACTAGAGATATGAACTATCAATAGCACACACCCTTTCCTGCGACTGTACTTGGCCTGCATGGATGTCACCATCCTAAATAATGTGGATTTATTCTTTCCCTGTAAGACCCTTGGTTCCCCATTGTCATCCAAGCACTAAATAGATTTGTCATAGCAATCTACCTTGGTCCTGTGAAGGTATAACCAATCCATACCTAATAACGTACTGCTGGAACCCAACGACAATATGTTCAACTGTGTTGCTCAAATGCACATGTTCTTACCCAATGGTGAACTATTCTATTCATCCCTGTAGCCAACTGCACTAACTAGGATTCTGCATGCATTTCTTTACTCAAGCTACACTTATTCACCATGTCATGACTAACATATCTATAACTAGATCCAGGATCAATCAAAATATAAATAACTTGATTACAAATCTTACCGTCCATCTCAATGCTAAATTCTTGGTGCTCTGCCTGCCCATTGTCCACAACTACATAAATCTGAGGAATGTTATGGCCAACATATCCAACAGTGTGTGCCTCTTATGCATTGTATATCTTAGGCCTACCACCCTAGTTCTACGAAGAATCACTCCTAAGGTGCTCCTCACCGCATATCCAACACTCCAACCATCCCATACCATTACCGCCATGTTGTTGTTGTGGCCTATGTTCTTGTCCAACTGCGTTAAAATTATTTTGCGGTGCCACATTTTCTTTCCCATCTGCATTCTGAGGCCTTGCTCTCTTAGGTTGTCATTTACCTTTACCTTGGTCTTTCCCTTTCCATCCTTGTTGAGACTCATTCTTGCGATTTAGATATTCATAGCAATGCTTCAGCTTCTCGATGACTTCCTCAAGTGACCGAGGCTCATCATACTCAATCCGGTCTCTAAATGCTAACGAAAAACCACTTACAAATCGTTGAACTTTAGCCTTCTCATCCTTAAGATATGGCACATACCTTAGTAGCTCCAGGAAACTAGTTGTGTACTCTTCATCTGTCATTGACCCCATCTTTATCTCATAAAATTATTTGGCCTTATTGTCATAGTACCTCTCTAACAAGTACTTCTTCTTGAAAAGCCTCTTGAACTTATGCCATCTCAAGTCCTTTGTTCTGATGTCTCTGAACCGCTTCACATATTCCCACCATATGTCTTCTTTACCTTTCAAATTGAAGATAGCAATTATGGCCTTCATGTTATCCGTGTACTCATGAAACTCAAAGAATTTGTTCATTCCAAGTATCCAAGCCTCTGCATCTTCTGGTTTCTTCAAGTCTCCATCAAAAGTGGGTGGTTTGGCTTTCTCAAATTCATCTGGAAAGTATCCCCTATCACTCCTCCTATAAGGACGATATCGATGATGATCATGATGTCTATCTAAACTAGAACTAGAATGGTACCTGTACTCATCACTCCTCCTATCCAGAGTGTCTAACAACCTATCATCTCTCACTGTATCAGCTCTATTTGACCTGTTTCTACCATGAGATATGTTCCCATATGCCCCATTATTTTTGTCCTCCTTTCCATGTCTAATCTGAAGTGTCCCTTGCCGTTGCAACTCAGACAAGGTCTAAATAAGTATTTCATTCACATATGCTTGTTTCTCTTGTGCTTGTATGATTCTGTCATTGTCTGCCTTACAAATCCTTATTTCTTCCTTTAGGCTTCTCAATGTGTCTGCTAAAAAAGAAGAGTGCCCACCATGCTACTCATATGACTCATAGGGAGAGTCCTGGTAGTCTACCATATTTCTATCCATGTTGATATTTCTCATGCAAGGCATAGTATTTCAGCTAAACCAAATAACAATAAACCAACGTACCTTAGTGTAATTGGGGAGGATAAATCCTGCAAGATCAACCAATCAACGTAATACATGTATAGATATAATCATGAAAACATATAAACATATAATGTATAGGCATATAAACACATAAATGTGATTATAATTGGAGTCCATTCATCCATGCCTAACCATACCAAATGCACACTAATGCAATCTTGGCCACACACACAACCATAAGCACAAACCATACATGAGCATAAGCAACATGTACCCCAGCATGACCGACCAATGCATATTCAACATATAACATTACACAATAAAACATGCACAATTGAATACAGGATCATGACCCAAATGTGACCTAGCATAACCAAGCAATGCATATACATGTAACAATATGTAAGCAAGAGTGCACACACAATACATAAACAAGAACAACACACAATCAGTCATACATTCATGAAAACATGTTGACAATAACATCATTAACACTTCCATGGCGACACCACTACCACCATGGCCAACACAACACAGATGCAATAACCATATACAACATAGGTATGAGAAACACATAAGCAATCAACATAATGCATGATCAACACACTGCCCATCCAGTCCGAGAGTTGAACCATGCTTTGATACCACTGTGTAACACCCTCTTCCCACATCTACCCAAGTAATCGACCAACCGGGGCAAACATGTGATGAGAGGCTAATAATATAAGATTCAACCTCGTAGATGACCTTAAGGAAGTGGAACCAACGAATACCTGACAAACAAACATTACTTGACATCAAAAACATCTCCAGGTGGTAACCCAACCCCCCAGACCCATAAACCCTGATGGGGAAATGATTTTTTACCCTTTTGAGCCTTAGACATGGGCATGTAAGGGAAAGGGAGTGGCTAGAAGCCTATAGTCGCAGGCATGCCAAGGCAACGTCGTGGCCAGGGACCCAAAAAGTCATTTTTGTGCTTACAACTCTAGGATTTGTGCCGCCTTTTTAGCCCCAGAACCTAGGTCACTGCCCATAACTTCATGAAACTTTAGGAGAGGATAAATAACATTAAAACAAAGGTATGGAAGAAATCACATCACCAGGAACTCATCTCGACCCCTCCCATCCATGACATGAATTTCGTCAAACATGTCACAAACATTGCATCTATAGGTGTAAACAACATATTTAAACATAGGGGTCTCATACTTATCTAAAAATCGTTAAAGCATTTCTCCCTTACGTCATAAGCTACAATACCATCTAATTTACCATAGGTACATTATGCATTAATTTACAAGTAAAAACATGGATAGAGCCATACATCATCAATTTTAAAATACAAGCTGATAACCAGCATAATAACAACAAAAATACCATGGAGACAACAACAATAGAATCCACATAATAACCATTGAAATTATACATCAAATACCAAAGGAATGAGATTCTCATTAATGAGTGTAAAAACCAATTGAAGATGGGACTTCCACATTCCACCCGACCATATATTGGCTGAGCCAAATATCTCTTCAGCCAATCACCCATGTGCCATATTCCAAGCATGAATGTGGAACTCATAACCAACCGAAAAGGAACCAAACAAGAATGGATGCTATCGGAGTTCTTCGCCTACATCGTGAGGAATTTGAGTGCCTCCTAGTCTCTTAGGATTTACCGTAACCCATAGTTCTATCCAGTGGTCACTATGCCCTACAATGAGACCATCTCTCTAGGCTTTACCGTACATCTCATCCCAAGACTCCTAGCCCCAATGGAGAGAAATCCACCTCTTCGATTTACCGTATAACCTTCCATTCACCGAAAAGGATTCCTAGGCCCACTGAGGCACACAATCTGGGTTTACCACGACCCACAATCTGGCTCAGGGGTTACTAGGCCAGTGGCTTCACCATGATCCACAGTCCAATTCAGGGACCACTAGGCCATGTGTTTGTAATTTGGGAGATCCACCCCACTCAGCTTCGAATCCATACAACAATCTAGCTTAACCGAAGTATGAGAAACCCATCCAATGAAAGCTATACGGAAATGGCAAGGCTAGGTTGAAAACATTGTCACACATGGAAAAACCCATGCCAAGACAACAAGAAACCACATGAAATACCATGCATGATAGATCTAGCAAGGAAATCTCATATGAAAATCGATACCTGCAAGGAATCTCGTTGTAGCTTCTTGATCCTTCTCTTTCTTGATCCAATGCCCAAGCACTCCAAGAAAATTCTAAGTGTCCAAGAGTGATAGAGAGCTCCAAAAAATGAATTGACAAAAGGTACAAATTGATCTTTATAAGCCTTTTTATAAAAGAGGCCTCTACTTTCTTCATTTTCCATTATTTTCCTTCAATTTCCTCCTCACATGCAACTTGTGACCTTTCATCTCCTTTTTCTCCTAATTTCCATTATTTTCATAAATAAATTTACCAAAAATACTTTTTGCCTCTTTAATGCCTTAGCCATAGCCTTTTCCAATTTCCTTAACCATAATAAACCAAATGAACACCCCCAAGGATGTTTTTCCCAACATTAAGCTTGGAATAAGTGTCCCATCAACCATGGTTCTTATTTTTAACTTTTATTACATGGAATTTTCACTAGGGATGTTACATTTGAGATGAACTTGGAGGAGTAGGAGAGAATGTGCCATCCTCCAAACTAGTGAGCCTAGATCCCCTTGGCCTTCCAAAATCCTGGCACAACTACCAAGAATCTATAAATGGAAGGGATGAATTACCAAATTGGGAGAGATTTTTGTTTGATCTGGTGCAAGAAGAAATTCAAAGGAACACTAGAGATGGAGTAACATCCAAATATGAGCAGGAAGATAATTTTTCCTTGGTTGGGAAGGGAAATAAGGCCCAAAGCAATCCATAGTCCATCCGGAACAATGGAAAGAAGAAGGACCTAAGCAAGATAAAATGTTTTCATTGCCATGAATATGGGCACTATGCAACAAAGTCTTCACACAAGAAGTCTAAAAAGAAGCCTTCGAGAGGAGCAGGAAGTGAAGCACTTGCCTCACAATTCAAATTAGACTTCACCTTGATTGCATGCATGGTAAACACTGTAATGGGGAGTGTCAGGTATCTAGATTTAGGCGCCTCATTCCATATGACAAGATGTAAATAATTCTTCAGTAGTCTAGAGGAGAAGGATCTCCAGATGCACATAGAACTTAGGGATGATGGGAGGTATAGTACCAAAGGAATTGGAATTCTAATCGTTAAGATGGAGTTAGGCTTCCATCTTCATCTGAAATATGCTATGTATGTACCTGGGTTGAAGAAAAATTTGATCTATATAGTTGTATTGGAGGATAGAGGGTATTATGTTGTTTTCAGTGAGGGGAAAGCCTTTCTAAGACATGTAGCTACCGGGCAAGTGAAATAGATTAGAATTAGAGTGAAACAAATCTACAAAATTAAGGTGGAAGCTTGTGCTACACTGAGTAGCAAGGCAGGAAATGTGTAGAGTTGAGATGTTGGAGAACTATGACACAAGCACATGAGACACTTACACCACGGGGCCTTAAAAATCATGCAGAAGATTACCATTGGTCTCCTGAAATGCACCCTTGACCAACATGATGTAGGCAAGGGATGCACATTGGGGAAATATGTCAAATTGACCTTCCAGGGTCGAGATAGTAGAGCAGGTGAAATCTTGGAAAGAGTCCACTCTGATGTATGTGGGTCATTTTCTACAACCTGTACAACAAAACATAAGTATTATGTAATTTTTGCTGATGAATTTTCCATAAAATGTTGGATCTTCTTCATGCAGAAGAAGGATGAATTTTTCTCCAAATTTGTTGAATTCAAAGCATTGGGTGAACAGGAGACTGGTCATAAATTCAAAGCCATAAGAAGTGACAATGGAGGATAAATTTTTTATAGCACCTTCAAGGACTTTTGTGCCAAAGAGGGTATTAAAAGAGAATTGATAGCACCCCATAACCCACACTAAAACATGGTGGTTGAAAGGAAGAACATAAGCATAGTGGGAGAAGCAAGAGGCATGTTGCATGATCAAGGGATGCCATTACATATATGTTTAGAAGCAAGAGGCACGTTGCATGATCAAGGGATGCTAGTACATATATGGGTAGAAGCATGCAACACAGGAGTCCTCATAGAATACTTGGCATGATCACACCTGAAGAAGCTTTCTCTGGTGGGAAGTCAAATGTATCTCATTTTCGAATTTTTGGAGCTACTGTGTATTTTCATGTCTCCAAGGATAGCAGGAATAAATTGAAGCCTACAATTGAGATGGGGGTCTCTGTAGGATACACAGAGATTCCACATAAATATGGGGTGTATTTTCCCTCACTTAAGGTGAAAGTAGTGAGGAGAGATGTCAAATTTGATGAGGAGAAGGCTATGAGCTTCTCTCTAGAGCAAGAGATGAGTATCCCACCAGAGGAAGAGCTTCTGTCACCAAGGTAGGATCCTCAAACATAACTTCAAGATGTTGTTGAGTAGCCACATATGGAGGAGAAGACAAGAGGGCGAGTGGAGGTGCCCACTCAACCATAATCTTCTAGAGAGGTGAGGAAGAGAACTAGAGAAGTTGACATATTGATGTAGAATTCACAGGAGAATGTACAAGCTCCTACATCCTTGTGCAGGTAGAGGAGGTCACTAGACAGATACACTGGGTATATGGCTCTCATGACATAACTCATTGAGTCAGGTCCTTCTTCATTTGAGGAAGCAACTTCTCAACTAGTGTGGGTCGTTTCCATGGTGGAGGAGTATGACAATGTATGGGAGGTGGTGTCTAGACTAGAAAACAATTTATTGGATGGTTCCATATGGATCTACAAAATGAAGCATGTAGTTGATGGGAGCATCGAGAAGTACAAGGCCAAATTTGTGGCCAAAGGCTTCTCTTAGGTAGAGGGAGTGGACTATGAGGAAACATTTTCTGTAGTGGAAAGATAATCCTTGATCACAACTATTCTATCATTAACTGCATCAATGGGGTGGAATTTCCATCAGATGGATGTGAAGGCCACCTTCCTCAACGGTGTTGTTGAGGAAGAAATTTTGTAACGCCCTCCTCCCATATCTACCCAAGCAACTGGCCAACCAGGGTAAAATTGTGATGAGAGGCTACTATGATTTGATTCAACCTCCTAGGTGACCTTAACGAAGTGGAATCGATGGAAACACATCAAACATACCTTCCAGATCAACAAAAACACTCCCATGAGCCATCCCAACCACTCAGGTATCCTGCCCCTGGGTACCACTGAGTTTTTAAGCCATTAAACCTCTGGATGCTCCCACAGTATGGGCATGGGTGCGTGTGGGAGGCTCTAGACGGTCCCACAAGCCTGCATGCCCGCGTCTAGGGACTTTTTCCAACATACTGTGCTAGAGTCTGTAGGATTTAAGGCACTTTTTAAGTCCATAATTTCAGGCACTGCCCATAACTCCCTGTAACTTCCAGAATACATTAAACACATCATGACAAGTTGAATAAACCAAAAATAACTCTAGGAATGAGCCTAACCATTCACAACTAGGACTAACATTCTGTCAAACAATTGGAATCAATGCAATCTACAGATTTAAAAATAGATCTGAGCATAGGGGTCTCATACTTATCTGAGAATCACTGAGGAGAATTGTTCCCTCACATCATTAGTTGCATTATAATCTATTAGGTCATAGATACATTTTTCATTCATTTTCAAATCAAAACATGAGTAGATCCATACATCATCATTGTCGTAATACATGCTCATAAAAAACATAATAACTACAGAAATATCATGGATGCATCAACCATGTGATCCACATATAAACCAATACACTTACACATCAACTTCCAAGAAAATGAACTTCTCATTAATGAATGAAAAAACCAACCAGGGATGTGACTACCACATTCTACCCGACCATAGATTGGATGAGCCAAATCTCTCTTCATCCAATCACCCCCATGCCATATTCCAAGCATGAATGTGGGACTCATAGCCAACCAAAAAGAAACAAATAAGCATGGATGTTGTTATCACTCAGATTTTCCTTGAAGTTGTGGAAAAAGAAAGTAAATTCGAGGTAACCACAAACCAACCTTCAGATACATAATCTAGCCAATGTATCCAGAGAGGGCTCTCTCTTTAAAATTTAGCTTTTGTTCTTTGAAAATATTAAGCTAGTTATAAGTCCAAGAGTTATGTTTGAATTTGAATGGTGGAATCCGCCAACTAAGGGTACGATTGAGTATTTCAGGCCATTGGGCTATGGAGTCGAAAGGATGGCTTTACTGGATTAAGTTTCTACACACAAGATGGCTTTGCAGGGCAAGATAGCCAAACAGAGAAACTTTTTAGAAATTAAAGTGAATGGAATGGATTTTGAAAGGATGAAAGACAATTAAGAATCTTTCAACATGTTCAAAGAAAGAAAATGAATGATTACAAATAAAGAGCAGTTAAGAATTCTTTACTATAGTAATCAAAATGTTTAAACCAGCGAAACAAGAGAAATTAAGAATTCGTTGCTTATAACCAGTTTATAAGAAAACATTTTGGAATAATCGCAATTGAAATCAGAGTACACTTAAGTAAGTTCTGATTTATTCTTTTATGTCAATTATTCAGAAATGGAACATAGTGATATTATAAACAGATATAAAACTTAAAACATAGGATAGAAAAGACTTATTGAATTGTAGTCTGACACATGAATCCTGCAAAAAGTCTTGAGCTTCAAAATCATCATCTCCATTCAAGCTCACAAAGAAGTTTCTCTAAAACACTTTTATTCCAAAAAAATCAATGTTACCGCAAAGTAGAAGAATCCACCCAAAATACTTCCAAGAGTGAAGTATTTATACAAATTCTAAAACTAAAATATCTTGAAAAAAAATATCAAGATTAGTTCACAAATCTCTCCAACTATTTTACATAAATAGAACTTAAGTAAAGGACACTCAAACTAATGCATATATTTGGCACTATTTCTTATGGATAGGTGATTACAAAGAGGATAATTCGAATTTGATCCAACTCTTAGTTGATGATGATGCATCCAAGTCACTAACTGCTTCCTTTTTTTGTGTATTCTGCTCCAACAATTCTGCAAACTTGGGGTCCAATGATATATTTGTATTTCTCAATCCGTAATAGACATGTAAAAAGTGAAAGAGGTTATTGTGGATTAATATGTTGGTGAGATAAAACTCTTTCAGTTTCCCAAAATTCTTCTCCAGCTGTGCACAATAGGCTCTACAAAAATATGTGTAAAACAGAGTTTTACAGAGTCTGAAAAATAGCCTGTAAAGATGTGCATATAGCTATCATTCTGAAATCCCTGTGAAAAAATTGAGATAGGTTTGTGTATATATGTCTCTTAGGAACAAAATCCTCCTTCAGTTTTGTATGATGTATTTCAGATTGGCCACAATCCTCTCTGTAAAATGATGACTTAACTAGAATTTTCTGCAAAAAATGCTTTCCAACATTGTTTAATATTTCAAAAACCATAATAGCTGTTAGAAAAGTGAGAAATTTTTTTGTAGATGGTCCTCTTAAGAACATAAACCTCCTTCAGTTTTGAAAAATTCATCTTATATTGATCACAATAGTTTCTTCAAAATAATGACTAAAGCATGAAATTTCTGCAAAAATGTTCCTTCTTGTTGTGTTTTTCAACTTTTCACTTTTTTGTTCTTTTGACTGTTTCACTTTCACTTTAGACAAAATTAAATGTTGGTGAAATTATTTTCATTTATTTTTACCATTTTACTCACTCGTATTTACTTTTATCGTTTTACCTTTGACTGCCTCTATAAATTACGGAATTTTCTACCTACTTACCCGATACACTTTAACTAAATTTAAGGATACCATCGTTTCATCGTGTCCTTTTGATCAATGTGTAGTTTAGGTTTTTATTGTCTGTTTCAACAGTAAATTGTTTAATATCCTATTTCCTTTGCTTGTCTTTAAACTGTATGTTTTATCTTTCATCTCTGTTTGAATAGATTTGATAACACTCTTAGAGTAAACAAGTCTTATGACTAGTATTAAGACTGTTTATCCAAGGATGTGGTCTTATGATCACCTGTAACACAAAACAAATTGTTAAGAAAGCATTGATTAGCAGGGGAGGTCGAAAAGGTTTCATTTGATTTTGAGATGTCTGTGGAGTGAATCTAGAATGATTTTTGGGAGGTAAACCATGCTCGAACTGGTTAACAGAGGTTTCAGGTGGCGCAGATGGGTTACAAAGGGTTTTACTGAACAATCAGGTAAAAATGAGCAACACTAGGGTGTTTGTGTTTAAACGGATAAACGGTTGACAGACTTCAACAATTGGAATTTTAATTTTCTGCGTGGAGGGTGTATTCGTTCGCTCTGGACGAGATAATGAAAAAGACACAAATTTTTGTTTTATTGGCAAAGTCAAACGGGGTGGCGGGGTTTTTAATAAATGACGTCAGCATGTACTGGAGGTGAGTCACAGGGGGGAAGATGGTTTACGGTTTTTTCCGCACTGCTTTTAGAGGAGGGTGGTTTTGGGCGGAATGGCAGCGAATCGATACAGCAAGTGACGCGTGGCCACGGCACTATTTAAAAACCACTTTTATTTCGCGCGTTAACTTTCGAATAAGGGATGGCCAGCGGAATTGACGAGAGCCATCGATCTTAGAGCGGATGATTTGACGGTTGATGGAACAGGGAGATGGCGTGGAGTTAATGGTGCGGGTTCGACGCGTTTAACGGTTAATTAATCATTTCGGGAGTGATTTGATTGGCTGGGGAGGTTATTAATTAACCTGGAGGGTTAATTAATCCCTTGGTTTAAAAATGTGGGAAAATGATCGGGCACGGAGAAAATATACACGGAGAATGGATTTGTTTCGAAGTTTATTTTGAATTAAACTTAGAAATTATTTTGTTTTAAACACATATTCCATATGTTCAAAGTTTTTTCATATTCTTATTATACGATAATTAAATTAAATTAATTCAATTACCATAGGGGGAGGGATTTATTTATAATGATATTTTTTAGCCAAAGGGCATATAATGTGGGTTCTTTATTTGAATATATGGGGTTTAAATACTTTGGCTAAAAACTATAATATATGGGTTTTTGGGATATTATAAAAAATGAGTTAAATATAATAGGACAAGGTCATTTTTATGGGAGTTAATACATAACTTAGAGTTAATTGACCAAGGGAAATGTAAACTCAAAATTTATTAATATAACCAAGCAAGTGAAGATTATACTTTCATCACTAGACTTAGAATAAAAGTGATTTTGAGGGCTTTTCTTGAAATATCAAGGATTTTCCTCAAGTAAAATGGGATTTTACTTAGGAAAAGATTTTTGAAAGATGAATGAATGTGATAATGGATGATTTCAAGTACTTAGGTCTTTTGAATTATTGGGGCTGAGGGCCTGGTCCCTCCAAAAGTCAAGGAAATGCCTTGAGCCCCTTTAATCTTCAAATACCTTAGTGCTTAGGGAGATTAGTAAAATCTTTGGGGAAAATGAGAGGGGAAATTAATGATTTTGACCTTGCTTTGCTTTGAAATTCTACCAATGTAGTGTTCTGCCTTTGCACTTGTGATAAAAGTAAATTCTTAACACATTTTAACACCATCATTCATCAAATGAAAATTTTCAACATCATCTACCTACCCTATCTACTTTACTCTAACATTTTTTCTCCTTTATTAGGGTGCACTTAGACTGGCAAACCCTTATCACACTTTCTTTTTCTTTTACATGGCAAGCCTACCTAATTCTACACTTATTACATCCAAGGGCTTAGATTAAACTGTTGAGCTCCTTTTATTAACTCTACCTACCTACTTATCTGCCAAGATTAAACTGTTTGGCCAGATATCTATTCTCTATTCTAGAACATGAAATTGAAAAATGAATGAGTCAAGTTTAAACTGGCGGACTCTTCATAAATTGTGGGCAAAAATTTGATGCTTCCACACAACTTTTTGTTTATTACATCGTAGCAAAAGTAGCTGATATGATTCTGTACACTTTCCTTTCCCTTTTTTCTTGTTTGTAGTTCATTTTCTTTTACTTTTTGGCCATTTTTTTTCTTTTTACCCTTTGATTTTTCTTTTAGGGTATACCCTCTTTACAATTTTTAAATTTTTTGATTTTTTTTTGAAAATATGGAACACCTTTGCAACAAGAAAAAGGTTTGAACATATTGCATACCATCAGTCAATCGTGGAAAATGACACCTATTGGTATAGGAGTCTCTTTAACACCGGCTCCACTTGGGGATGGCTTTTCGGTGAAAAGTCAACGTAGGTCGGGCTTGTCCTCATCCATTGACTTTGGTGAACCAAGAATGTCCCCTCTGCTTTTGCAACCTGAAATCTGATCTGAAACTTAAAACAACACACAAAAATTTTCAAACCAACTTAATGAAAAACTAGCTAAAAATTGAAAACTAAAAAAATTGCTCAAAATTCTGAGCTTATTAACACTCATCTACCTACTCAATCTATTGTTCAACTTCTAGTTAGGTAAAATGAAATAACCAATGCAACCATTCAAGCATTATGTACTTTGATAGATTTTGTTGCATTTTCTTGTTGATTATCAAAACTATACTTCTGCAACCTATTAGAAACTTGTCAACAAATGAGAGGATAAGGAAACATTTGATTTCCTTTGTTGACTCTAGAAACTGTACAAAAGTATCTTCCAAAATATATGCACTAATGTTTAACTGATCTGAACAAATGTACATCTGTTCTGGATGGCTTCCATGCCATGAATCTGAAATGTTATTTTCGTCTTTATCTCCCTGTAAACTTTCAGATAAGATTTGTGATGATATTCCTACTGATTGAAATGTTTGACTGTTGAATCCTTTATCATCTTGATTCTGAAAATCATAGTTAGGTAATAGAGGAATGCTTTGAATGCCTTCAATATTCAACATATCTACTATTGGATCCTGAAAAACTTGGGAAAATGGCTGCAACCTATAGCATATAGGTTTCCATGGGACTTCATAAACTACCACAAGTTTCTCATCCTTTTCATTAAATATGTTATACCACATTTCCTTTAAAAGCTGAAATGGTTCAAAAAATAGTGTTATGGAACTTTCTTGTGTCATTTGATTATTTATTTCAATGGGAACTGGTAACTGCAATTGTGAAACTAAAAATTCTTGATCAATAGTTTCATTATCTTCTTTTTTTTCAATCACAATTCCTAAAGATTGTTGATTATTGATGGCCTGAAAGTTGTCTCTAATGAATTGAAATGAAGAAAAACAGAGAGGTAAAGAACCTTCACTTATTTCCACATCTTCTGCTCTTTCTTCCTCACTCTCATGGCTGATCTGTACTAGCTGATCACTGTCTTCAATCTGCTGAAACTGAGTTTCTTCATCCCACAAACTAGATTTTGATTGCTTTTTAAAGATAGCTTGAGTTTGGAGAACATAAATATCATCATAATGATCATACTTAGGCAAATCATCAAAAGAAAGAATGTCATCAAACATACACATTAGATCAACAAATTCCTCTTCCTCATATTGATTTGTAAATTCATTTTCTGATCTATGATAATTTGAATTAAGAGGAATTTGTTCATGGCTATCAACCTCTTCTATTTCTTCATGGTAATTTTGAATAAAAATTTCTTCTTTCATAGTGATCTCCTATGTTATTTCATCTATTTTTCTTACCAAATGGCTGAGTTTTACCTCTGGAATATTTTTCTTTTCCTTTTCTTCCGCTTTCAACTTTTCCTGTTTGATTTGTAGATTAACTTCTACATCGACTACAATGTTCTGCATCTGTACAAGTGTTTTTGGATCTCTTTCTCTTAATCAAAATTATATTTCTGTATCAAAGGCACTTGGATAATGCATGAGAGTTGAATCATGAGGAGGTCTAATATTTTCTGGCATTGAATAATAAACTTGATTAAATTTGTCAGAAAATTGTTGTATTGTTTCATTTGAATGTATTTTTAATTGATTATATTCTTCCATGATAATAAAATGATTAACTTTGATTATCCATCTATCAAGGAAAATTTTGATAAACTGCTGGAAATTTGAGATGCTAGCATTAGGCAGATTTTTGAACCAATTCTTTATTCTATTTTGCAAAGAAAGAGAAAAAAGTCTGATTTTAACATCATCTTCATCAATCTCAAATAGGTCCAAATAATTCTCAAAACCTTGAATATTTTTTTGGTCAGTGATACCATTCTCTCCATCAAATCTAGGAAGATGTTTTTAATAGTTATCAGGAAAATCATGGAGTATAGGAGGTAAAATAAGGGGCTTGTATCTATTTGGAACTTTATACGGTACAAGATTATGTACAGGGATTGTAAGATTGGTCTTTATTATTTGAGGCTTCTTAATTGAAAAATAATCATCATTAGATTCAGAAGAAAGCTGCTCAAAGAGATTAGAGGGATTATTACTTATTGGATTCAAAGGAAAAAACTAAAACTAATCTAACATTCTTTTGTAAAATACAATACATATTGAAAACCATTCTTAACGTGAAAGAACATAATGTCTTGGATTAAGATCCAAGTTGAAAGCCCGATATTTCCATATTGTTCTTCCAGGTTCATTCCTCTAGTGGAGTCTTGATTGTGAAATGGATTTGGAGTCGCTAGGTGGATGATTTTAATCTTTGTGTGTTTGATCAGTGTCCACCATCATAGATCAGATCTAAACCTGTAAAACAATTGTGAAGAAAAGTTAGTTCTTCAAGAAACCAAATTTTGAGTATTTTATGATTATTTTATTTTTTTATGAATTTTCAAAACAACTTCGATGATTTCTTTAAGAAATTTAAGATTTTGAGTTAAAATTTTCTCAAATATTTATTGAACTAGAGAGCCTGATTGAATGTTTGAAACTAAAGTTCAGTTATTAAGCTAAACTAGAGATAGACTGAAGCAGCATTTATTTACTATGCAATTGCAGAGCAAAAGCATTTCAAAGGCTGCCTGGCTGATCTTCAGACTCTGTTTGTAGCTTATAAGAAAACAATAGTGACAATAAAAAATGATTCAGATCCCCAGCGGAGTCGCCACTATGTTATCACTCAGGTTTTCCTTGAATTTTTGGAAAATGAAAGTATACCCGAGGTAACCACAAACCAACCTTCATATACAGAATCTAGCCAGTTTGTATCCAGAGAGGGCTCTCTCTTTAAAATTTAGCTTTGTTCTTAGAAAGTTTTAGGCTAGTTATAAGTCCAAGAAATTTGTTTGAATTTGAATGGTGGAATCTGCCAACTAAGGGCAAGGTTGAATATTTTCAGGTCATTGGGCTATGGAGTCGAAAGGATGGCTTTACTGGATTAATATTCTACACACAAGATGGCTTTGCAGGGCAAGATAGCCAAACAGAGAACAATTTTAGAAATTAAAGTGAATGGAATAGATTTTGAAGGGATGAAAGGCAATTAAGAATCTTTCAACATGTTCAAAGAAAGAAAGTGAATGCTTAAAAATAAAGAGCAGTTAAGAATTCTTTACTATAGTAATCAAAATGTTTAAACCAACGAAACAAGAGCAATTAAGAATTTTAAGTAGTTTATAAACTGGGCTTAGAAGAAACATTTTGGAATAACTTAAATTGAAATTTATACCAAGTAAGTTCTGGATTTATTCTTTTATGACACTATTCGTAAATTGAAAATATAGTGATATTATAAAAATGATATAAAACTGAAATATAGGATAGAAAGTGCTTATTGAA
This sequence comes from Pinus albicaulis, assembly GCA_034641835.2. Taxonomy (NCBI): domain Eukaryota; kingdom Viridiplantae; phylum Streptophyta; class Pinopsida; order Pinales; family Pinaceae; genus Pinus; species Pinus albicaulis. Next base: position 504,338,509 of record CM076570.1, on the reverse strand, counting down.
CCGTAGTCCGACACATGAATCCCGCATAGATAGTCTGAGTTTCAGATAAGATTTGTGATGACATTCCTACTGATTGTAATGTTTGACCGTTGAAACCTTTATCATCTTGATTATGTAAATCATAGTTATTTAATAGAGGAATGCTTTTAATGCCTTCAATATTCAACATATCTGCTATTGGATCCTGAAAAACTTGGGAAAATTGTTGGAACCTATGACATATAAGATTCCATGGGACTTAATAAACTTCAACAAGTTTCCCATCCTTCTCTTTAAATATGTTATACCATATTTCCTTTAAACGCTAAAATGATTCAAAAAATAGTGGTATGGAACTTTCTTGTGTCATTTGATCATTTATTTCAATGGGAACTGATAACTGCAATTGTGAAACTGAAAAATCTTGATCAATAGTTTCATTATCTTCTTTGTTGTCAATCACAATTCCTAAAGATTGTTGATTATTGATGGCATGATAGTTTTCTCTAATGAACTGAAATGAAGCAAAACAAAGAGGTAAATAATCTTCACTTATTTCCACATTTTCTGCTCTTTCTTCCTCACTCTCATGGCTGATCTGTATTGGCTGATTACTGTCTTCAATCTGCTGAAACTGCATTTCTTCATCCTCCAAACTAGCTTCTGATATCTCTGTAAAGTCAGCTTGACTTTGGAGAACATAACTATCATCATAATGATCATACTTAGGCAAATCATCAAAATAAGGAATGTCATCAAACATACACATTAGAACAAAAGTTTCCTCTTCCTCATATTGATTTGTAAATTCATTTTCTGATCTATGATAATTTGAATTAAGAGGAATTTGTTCATGGCTATCAACCTCTTCTATTTCTTCATGGTGATTTTGAATAAAAAATTCTTCTTTCATAGTGATCTCCTGTGTTATTTCATCTAGTTTACTTACCAAAAGGTTGAGTTTTACCTCTGCCATGTTTTTCTTTTCCTCTTCTTCTGCTTTCAACATTTCCTGTTTGATTTTGAGATTAACTTCCACATCAACTGCAATATTCTGCATCTGTACAAGTGTTTTTGGATCTCTTTCTCTTAACCGAAATTCTATTTCTGAATCAAAGGCACTTGGATAATGCAAGAGAGCTGAATCATGAGGAGGTCTAATATTTTATGGCATTGAATAATAAACTTGATTAAATCTGTCAGAAAATTGTTGTATCGTTTCATTTGAATGCCTTTTTAATTTATTATATTCTTCCATGATCACAAAATGATTAAATTTTATTATCCATCTATCAAGGAAAAGTTTGATAAACTGTTGGAAATTTGAGATGCTAGCATTAGGCAGATTTTTGAACCAACTCTTTATTCTATTTTGCAAAGAAAGAGAAAAAAGTTTGATTTTAACATCATCTTCATCAATCTCAAATAAATCCAAATAATTCTCAAAACCTTGAATATGTTTTTGGGCAGTGATACCATTCTCTCCATCAAATCTAGGAAGATACTTGTAGTATTTTTTAGGAAAATCATGGAGTATAGGAGGTAAAATAAGGGGCTTATATCTATCTGGAACTTTATATGGCACATGGATATGTACAGGGATTGCAAGATCAGTCTTGATTATTTGAGGCTTCTTAATTGGAAAATGATCATCATTAGATTCATAAGAAAGCTGCTCAAAGAGATTAGGAGAATTATTACTTACAATATTCAAAGGAAAATAACTAAAAACTAATCTAAGATCTTCTATAAAATAAAATATACATTGAAAAAATTTCTAATGAGAAAGAACATAATGTCTTGGATTAAGATCCAAGTTGAAAGCCTGATCTTTCCATATTGTCCTTTGAGGTTCATTCCTCCAGTGGAGTCTTGATTCTGAAATTGATTTGGAGTCGCCAGGTGGATGATTTTAACCTTTGTGTGTCTGATCCCTATCCACCATCATAGATCAGATCTAAACCTGTAAAACAATTCTGAAGAAAAAGTTAGTTCTTCAGGAAACCAAATTTTGAGTATTTTATGATTATTTTGTTTTTTTTTTATGAATTTTCAAAACAACTTCTATGATTTCTTTAAGAGGCTTTAGATATGAGATTTAAACTTTCTTAAAGACTTATTAAACTAGAGAAACTGATGAAATGTTTGAAACCAAAGTTCAGTCTATAAACTAGACCAGAGATTGACTGAAGTAGCATTTATTTACTATGCAATTGCAGAGCAAAAGCATTTCAAAGGCTACCTGGCTAATCTTCAGGCTCCGTCTGTAGTTTATAAATCAAACAATAGTAACAATAAAATGATTCAGATCCCCAGTGGAGTCGCCACTATGTTATCACTCATATTTTCCTTGAAGTTGTGGAAAAGGAAGGTAAATCCGAGGTAACCACAAACCAACCTTCAGATACAGAATCTAGCCAATCTGTATCCAGAGAGGGCTCTCTCTTTAAAATTTAGCTTTTGTTGTTTGAAAATATTAGGCTAGTTATAAGTCCAAGAGTTATGTTTGAATTTGAATGGTGGAATCCGCCAACTAAGGGTACGATTGAGTATTTCAGGCCATTGGGCTATGGAGTTGAAAGGATGGCTTTACTGGATTAAGTTTCTACACACAAGATGGCTTTGCAGGGCAAGATAGCCAAACAGAGAACAATTTTAGAAATTAAAGTGAATGGAATGGATTTTGAAAGGATGAAAGACAATTAAGAATCTTTCAACATGTTCAAAGAAGAAAATGAATGATTACAAATAAAGAGCAGTTAAGAATTATTTACTATAGTAATCAAAATGTTTAAACCAACGAAACAAGAGCAATTAAGAATTCGTTGCTTATAACCAGTTTAGAAGAAAACATTTTGGAATAATCGCAATTGAAATCAGAGTACACTTAAGTAAGTTCTGATTTATTATTTTATGTCAATTATTCAAAAATGGAACATAGTGATATTATAAACAGATATAAAACTTAAAACATAGGATAGAAAAGACTTATTGAACTGTAGTCTGACACATGAATCCTGCAAAAAGTCTTGAGCTTCAAATCATCATCCAGCAAGCCACAAAGAAGTTTCTCCAAAACACTTTTATTCCAAAAAAATCAATGTTACTGCAAAGTAGAAGAATCCACCCAAAATACTTCCAAGAGTGAAGTATTTATACAAATTCTAAACTAAAATATCTTGAAAAAAAATATCAAAATTGGTTAACAAATCTCTCCAACTATTTTACATAAATAGAACTTAAGTAAAGGACACTCAAACTAATGCATATATTTGGCACTATTTTATATGGATAGGTGATGACAAAGAGGATAATTCGAATTTGATCCAACTCTTAATTGATGATGAGGCATCCAAGTCACTAACTGCTTCCTTTCTTTGTGCATTCTGCTCCAACAATTCTGCAAACTTGGGGTCCAATTATATCTTTGTATTTCTCAATCCATAATAGATATGTCAAAAGTGAAAGATGTTATTGTGGATTAATATGTTGGTGAGATAAACCTCTTTCAGTTTCCCAAAATTCCTCTCCAGATGTGCACAATAGGCTCTGTAAAAATATGTGTAAAACAGAGTTTTACAGAGTTTGAAAAATAGCCTGTAAAGATGTACATGTATCTCTCTTTCTGAAATCACTGTGAAAAAAGTGAGATAGGTTTTTGTAGATGATTCTCTTAGGAACAAAAAACTTCTTCAGTTTTGTATGATGTATTTCTAATTGGCCACAATATTCTCTGCAAAATGATGAATTAACTGTAATTTTATGCAAAAAATTCTTTCCAACATTGTTTAATATTTCCAAAACCATAATAGCTGTTAGAAACGTGAGAGAGGTTTTTGTAGATGGTCCTCTTAAGAACATAAACCTCCTTCAGTTTTGCAAAATTTATCTTAGATTGATCACAATAGTTTCTGCAAAATAATGACTAAAGCATGAAATTTCTACAAAAATGTTCCTTCTTGTTGTGTTTTTCAACTTTTCACTTTTTTGTTCTTTTGACTGTTTCACTTTCACTTTAGACAAAATTAAATGTTGGTGAAAGTATTTTCATCTCTTTTTACCATTTTAATGCCTCTGTAATTACTTTTACTGTTTTACCTTTGACTGCTCTGTAACTTCATTTTAACTTTCACTCTGACTTTTACCTGATACACTTTAACCACTGATACTCTTTAATTGTTCTTTACTGTGTCCTTTTACCTTCAATGTGTAGTTTAGGTTTTTATTGTCTGTTTCAACAGTAAATTGTTTAATATCCTATTTCCTTTGCTTGTCTTTCAACTGTATGTTTTATCTTTCATCTCTGTTTGAATAGATTTGATAACACTCTTAGAGTAAACAAGTCTTATGACTAGTATTAAGACTGTTTATCCAAGGATGTGGTCTTTTCATCACCTGTAAAACAAAGCAAATTGTTAAGAAAGCATTGGTTTGGAGGGGAGGTCGAAAATGTTTTATTTGATTTTGAGAGGTCTGTGGAGTGAATCTAGAATGATTTTTGGGAGGTAAACCATGCTTGAATTGGTTAATAGAGGTTTCAGGTGGCGCAGCTGGGTTACAAAGGGTTTTACTGCACAATCAAGTGAGAGCAACACTAGGGTGTTTGAACAGTGATTAAACAGGTTCTGGTTATAGCAGATGAATTCTTGAACACTGGATTGCAATTTTCTTCAGCAAAGTAACGGTCAGCAGTCCACAATGGTTGATTTTTGAATTTTGCATGGGAGACTGTCTTGCGCACGGAACAATGAAAAAGACGCATACGCAATGTGTTTTATTTACAAAGTCGAAAGGGTGGCGGGTTTTAATTAACGACGTCAGCATGTACGATGGACGCGTCACCGGGGATAGGCGGTAAGCGGTTTTTTCCGCACCACTTTTGAAGGAAGGCAGTTTTGGGAGGAGAGGTAGCGAATCCACAAAACAAACGACGCGTGGCCAGGGTACTATTTGAAAACCGTTGCGATTTCACGCGTTAACACTTGGACTGGGGATGGCTAGCGGAATTGACGAGAGCCGTCGATCTTGGAGCGGGTGATCCGACAGTTGACGGAACAGGGAGATGGAGGGGAGTTAATGGTGTGGGTCCGACGTGTTTAACGGTTAATTAATCATTTCCGGAGTGATTTGATTGGCTGGGGAGGTTATTAATTAACCTGGAGGGTTAATTAATCCCTTGGTTTAAAAATGTGGGAAAATGATCGGGCGCGGAGAAAATATACACGGAGAAGGGATTTGTTTCGAAGTTTATTTTGAATTAAACTTCGAAATTATTTTGTTTTAAACACATATTCCATATGTTCAATTTTTTTTCATATTCTTATTATACGATAATTAAATTAAATTAATTCAATTACCATAGGGGGCGGGATTTATTTATAATGATATTTTTTAGCCAAAGGGCATATAATGTGGATTCTTTATTTGAATATATGGGGGTTAAATACTTTGGCTAAAAACTATAATATATGGGTTTTTGGGATATTTATAAAAAAGGAATTATATAAATAGGAAAAGGTGATTTTTATGCGAGTTAATACATAAGTTAGAGTTAATATGACAAAGAGACAATGTAAACTCAAAATACTTAAATATAACCAAGAAAGTGAAGATTCAAAAGTAAATGGCATTATTATACTTTCATCACTTAGACTTAGAATAAAAGTGATTTTGAGGGCTTTTCATGAAATATTGAAGGATTTTCCTACGTAAAATGGGATTTTACTTAGGAAAATATTTTTGAAAGATGAATGAATGTGATAATGGATGATTTCAAGTACTTAGGTCTTTTCAATTATTGGGCCGAGGGTCCGGTCCCTCCAAAAGTCAAGGAAATGCCTTGAGCCCCTTTAATCTCCAAATACCTTAGTGCTTAGGGAAATTAGTAAAATCTTTGGGGAAAATGAGAGGGGAAATTAATGATTTTGACCTTGCTTTGCTTTGAAATTCTGCCAATGTAGTGTTCTGCCTTTGCACTTGTGAGGAAAGTAAATTCTTAACACATTTTAACACCATCATTCATCACATGAAAATTTGCAACATCATCTACCTACCCTATCTACTTTACTCTACCATTTTTTCTCCTTTATTAGGGTGCACTTAGACTGGCAAACCCTTATCACACTTTTCTTTTTCTTTTACATGGCAAGCCTACCTAAGTCTACACTTATTACATCCAAGGGCTCAGATTAAACTGTTGAGCTCCTTTTATTAACTCTACCTACCTACTTATCTGCCAAGATTAAACTGTTTGGCCATATATTTATTCTCTATTCTACAACATGAAATTGAAAAATGAACTAGCCAAGCTTAAACAGTTTGACTATTCATGAATTGTGGCATAAAATACAAGTTGCACACAATTTGTTTATTACATTAGAGCAATAAGCAATGGCATTTAGACTTGCACACTTTCCTTGGCCTTTTCTTGTTTGGGGTTCATTTTCTTTCACTTTTTTTGGCCATTTTTATTTTTTCACCCTTTGATTTTTCTTTTAGGGTATACCCTCTTTACAATTTTTAAATTTTTTGATTTTTTGATTTTTTTGAAAATATGGAACACCTTTGCAACAAGAAAAATGTTTGAACATATTGCATAGTTCATCAAGTCAATCATGAAAAATGACACCTATTGGTATAGGAGTCTAACAGATGTTATCGGAGTTCTCCACCTACACCGTGAGGATCTTACTATCTCCTAGTCTCTTAGTATTTACCGTAATCCACAGTATGATCCATGGATCACTAAGCCCTACATCGAGACCCACTCTCCAGGATTTACCGTACATCCCATCCCGAGACTACTAGGCCCAATAGAGATCAATCCACCTCTTGGCTTTATAGTATATCCCACCATTCACCGACAAGGATTCCTAGGCCCACCGAGGCACATAATCCTAGCTTTACCGCAACCCTCATTCTGGTTCAAGGGTCACTAGGCCAGTGGATTTATCACGATCCATAGTTTGGTTCAGGGATCACTAGGCCATGTGTTTGTCATTTTGGAGATCCACCTCACTCAAATTCCAATCCATCCGGAAATCCAGCTCAACCAAAGCTTGTGAACCCATCTCATCAAGGCTATCCAGAAATGGAAAGGCTAGGTTGAAAACATTGTCACTCCTAGAAAAACCCATGCCAAGACAGAAAAGAACCACATGCAATACCATGCATGCCAAATATAGTAAGGAAATCACACATGAAAATAAATACATGAAAATAATCTTGTTGTAGCTACTTGATCCTACACTTCCTTGCTTGCTCCTTCCTTCCTCTTGCTTTCTTTGCCTTTCTTGATACAATGCCACCAAAGTGCTCCAAGAAAAACTCTAAGTGTCCAGGAGTATGAGGGAGAGAGAGAGAGAGAATAGAATGAGAGCCATTAGTGTGAGAAAAAAATTGCCACTGATCCTCAGAAGCCTTTTTATCAATGCGGCCTCTACTATCTTCATTTTACATTATTTTCCTTCATTTTCCTCCTCACATGCAACCTCTGACCTTTCACCTCCGTTTTCTCTTATTTTCCATTATTTTCATAAATAAATGTGCCAAAAATGTCATTTTTCCTTTCCAAAGCCTTTTTCATTGCCTTTTCAAATTTCCTTTAGCCATAATAATCGAAATGAACACCCGCTAGGATGTTTTTCCCAACATTCAACTTGGAATAAGTGCCCCATCAACTGTGGTCATTATTTTTCCTTTATTAACTTTTATTACATGGAATTTTCACTAGGGTTGTTACTGAACCCTCCCCCTTGGGGGAACGCTGTCCTTGGTGTTCAATGACACCTACAACAAGGAAAACCACTGAAAAAAAAAAAAAACTGCCTATGGACCATTATAACATAGTTCGTTGAAGTATCTATAGTGACCACGGCTAAAATATAACAAACATACCATTTACTGGAGCTTTATAACACAACTCATTATGGTATTTACAATAATATACACATATGCACATTTTCTCAACTAACAAATAAAAGGATATGATGCCTGCATTCGCAACAAGGGAATCTAGAGGCTGACACCTCCACCCTCAAAGTAATATCATGATTCACCTCCTTCCCAGGAAGTCTAGAATCCACTGCTAAAGTGAAATCTGTATCCAATGTCTAACGCTACAATCTTGCACTTTTGTACCTTCTGTGAACAGTTACCAGCTCATTGTTCCAGGGCACACTCCCAATGTGCATATGATTCCATCTGGAAATGATAATGAACAAAAAAATCCATCCCTGACCTTCCCTTATCTGCTACATGGTCCCTCGGGAAATCCAGTCACCTCCTTCCATGCAGTCACACACCTTCCAAGTTCTATTGGCACCCCCATCTTGGGCAATCCATCCCTTGGAAAGGCTTCCTCACATCAGAAGATATAAAAACCAAGGCATATCCCCGCCTCAAAACCATCATACCGATCATATCATGCTCATGGAAATCAATGGACACTATTGGGTATCATTGTCCCACAATGGACCTACCCCTTAAGGGCTTTACTAGCATACTATTTCCTGTTTCAATTCCCTTTTTTGTTGCTGCTAATGCTTGCAATCAGTTTCAACCACCCAACCGTGCATTTCCATGCTTCCTATACCAAGCACATAATTCCCACTAGACTAAAAAAAAATTGAAATAAACTCAAATTATACCTCATTGGTAGCTCGTCAATAAGGTACACTTGCACTTCTGTTCACTTCCTATCACAACAAATCAAACTAGTTATTTGATCAAATCATCATGTATAAACATATCACATCTAGTTAGTTCAAAACACAACCATCATAAATTAAAATCATGACTCACATGAGATCACCATAAACTATAATCATAAATCACATGTAACCATCACAATTCAGAATCACATATCACATGCATAATAAAACTGGAATAAAATACTGATACTTATCCTTCATCGATCCTTATTTCTGCCTTTTTTCTTTTTGTACGAACTCCTTTTCTTCTCTTCAATCACGTACACCTACAACAATTTACATCACAACATGTATACCCATATATGACATACACCACCATATCACCCACACCGGCATACGACACATACACCTAAACCCGGTGTACAATACAACACAATACATACGCCTACACCGGCATACAACACATACACCTACGCTAGGTGTACAATACAACACAATACATATACATATACATATACAGAGTAAAACACAACAAATACACGTCACGATACCATGACTACACCATGCACATACGTAGTACCACATGTTCGCAAAACAGCATGTACGACATGCACACAATACCACATGTATACCAGTACCATATGCAAAACATGTACATAGTGCCGACTGTACACAACACTATCTGCACAACGTCTGCACAACAACACATGTACACGATACCACATGTACACAACACCATATGCACAACATGTGCACAAAACCACGTGTACACAACACTACATGCACAACATGTACACGACGCCACCTACACACAACACCACATGTACACAACACCACATGCACACAACATCATATGTACAATCACGCACATAACACCATATGTACATAGCACCATATGTACAATACACACACAACACCATATGTACATAGAACTGCATATACGACATGTACATAGCACTGTCTATAACAAGCACTGCATATGTAATATACACAAAACACCATATATACAATAGACGTACAACATCATATGTACACAATAATACATTTGTTACATGTACACATCACCATAGGCATAATCATTGAATATGTATAACATGCACAACATCTACACAACAATAGTACTGCACATCCAAAACCAAATTCTCCCTACCAAGCAACCTTGCTTCAAGTGTCTCTCTGCCACCAATGCCTATCATAACATGTTGCATATCACATTGGGTTCATTCCACTGATGTATCTCTCAGCATTACATGTCCAACATATCGGCATAGTATAAGCACATAATATAAACTCATATACACATGATACTGACCTCATAAATTTGTCATGGCTACTCTTCCCACTTGATTCCTCACAAGCCAAGAACCTCTTCATACCATTCACCTGCATAAGCAATAATTCCTCCACAAGAATGATCCCTGAAAATCCTGTCAGACAGTGACATAGATACATACATACGTACATATATATATATATATAATCATTAGCATAAATTAATCATGATCTTGTGAGACAATGACATACATACACACATATATACATAAAAGCATTAACATTTAAACAATCATGATCCATGATGACCCTGTTAGAAATGACATATATACATACATACATATATGATCCAGGTGGATATTGGTGGCCACCCGCCTATTCCACTTGGAACCCCACCATTGTTTCTATCAATTTTATCAGTTTCCTTAATTGTAGCATAGTTTACTATTTTTGGTAGTTTTTCGAGTCTTGAACTTCTGAAGCCGTTTTGAGGCCATATACAACAATTTTTTTGGGAAAATCAGAGCCAACATGGGTATTTAACCAATGTTGGATACTCAGAAGTTGTATTCCTTAGATATATCTTTCTAACGAGGTATTGTGCACGTCAAACGGAGATCGTATGCCAAAGTTACGACCCTGGGAAGTTGATGTACCAATTTACCCAAACGGGGCCCATAGTTTTGACGCTTCATCTCCTAGGGTTAGGTTTTTGGATGTTTAGGGTTTTCCATTGTATCTCAATAATAAAGGCCTTCGAGCCTTATTGTAACACATATTAGAGGCATGTAGTCGTCACATCTCTTCTCAGAGATAAGCTACCATCGCCCAAGCTAGTTTATGTCCATTCTGTCTGTAAGCTTATTTTAGTTATTTGATATTAATGAATTGAAGTATATTTTATGTTGCATCTCTTTTTTTATGTTATTTTTGTATGCTATTGTGTTCCTGCATAAATTTGGATCAATACATATATACATATATAAACATCAACATAATCATGATCACAACATAATTACCAGATAGCATACGTTAAAGGTTAAGAGAAATTCCTCATTCGAGCACAGCATGCACAACATTGAGAACCATATTTCCCAACTTAGAAAAGGAATCTAACGCCTCATATCCATTAAATTTACCTACACTGCCATTGTCCATTTACCCAATGGACTCAACCAATCCAATTGAATATCATATTCTTTCCTTTTGCCGCCCTTATACACGCAACAACCTTCATTTGAGTCTTACATTACCTGTTGGGTTTCATCTAGCTCTCCCCGAGCTCCATTACTTTCCTCTTTCCCTAATCAATCCCCAATATTCTCAAAACATAAAAAGAAATAACACGAGCAAGCAAGAACAAGACCATGAAAAACCAAAAGCAATACAACATTGTAACAAAGTGGTATGGCCATACACTATACATAAACAAAGCCACAAATCAAGTGCAAAAAACCATAAAAGACCAAAAGCACAAGACTAGAAACAAATACCATGACTCAATCCCCATGGGTCCCCAGTGCTTTCGAAGGAAAACTCAACCCGATCGTTCTCTAATATTTCATGAAAGTCTCTTTCCATGCAGTCCCTTGCATCATACTGCCATAATCACATAATTGTTAGTGCATAAATAAATATACAATATACCAATTATCTTACCTTTTTGTGCCAAACACATTGCCTTGTATCTGAACACATACATATATCATCTCTCAAGGGACTCCAGTCCCCTGACGAATCCAACCATAACTAGAAACCAACTGTTATACCTATCAAATACATGTTCATAAATATAGCACATGTCCACATAATGCCAGACAATATTAGGGTTGAGAAGACTTCTTGTATGCAAAGCACTCATTCATTTAAAATTAATGTTTCAAAACATAGCTAAAGGAATTCTTACCCAATTTATTCCTTTTACCATTTACCTTCTTGTAATGTGCTATCACATCACCCAACTATTGGTTATATAAGAAATCGACTCACATTCAACAGTCATAATACATACTGCTACAACTATCACCTACTTACACTCAAGTATATATTGGTTGTCTCAACACATATTTGTTAGTACAACCATCTTAAAACAAGATCATTTCTTCATGCAATCTTATAGACACATACTCATATCATGCAATTAATCAAATATTCATACAATATATATACGACATAATAGACACAAAACACTCAAACACCAAATAGATGACATAATCAAACATTCAAACACCAAATGAACGATATAAGCAAAATCTTACCTTAAAGTGTCTCAGGGGAGGCTATCCCGTCCACACAATCAATCTAGATTAGCACAATATAACTTCACAACATATCCACTCGAACATAAATAAGGTCATGTTATCTATAATAATAACTCGCTAACATGTTCACATCATAAACTCATAAACAATTTTCAAACAATCACATATGCAAAGTCAATCTAGGTTATTACAACACAATATCACAAATATATTGACTCATACATGTATGTAATAACCCTAACCATATGCATAGGCAAATCCAAATTAACACGATGCATATAGCATCAAGATATCAATACAATAACCCTAATCATAAAGCTAACTAACATGTAGAAACAACAAGTTAACATATACCATACTTATCAATAACACATAACATAATCCTCAAGTTAACTATCCTATAACAATAAATTTTTTAACATATAACATACTTATCAACAACATGTCGCATATTCATCAAGTTAACTAACATAAAACAACTACAACAATGAATATAACAACACATTACTATCATTCATGAATATTCTACACACGTGCATATGGCCACATTGATTCACTAACATCTACCATGCATGTAACCCCAACAACAATAAAATGACAAACATGCATATAACAATCCATTAACTAACATACCTGCATGCCCAAAAATACAATACATGTATGACGATTTGCTCTTACCCCAAATTCTAGTGCCACAACTTCACTTTTAAGATCTACATCTTCGGCTCTATCTCAACCAACACATCAACATCATAACATACCAAAAGCAACATGATTACCTAAAATTCCTACAATGACCTCACGGAAAACAACTATAACCATGAAAATGCCTGCATAGCAACATGTAGACGCTGACTGTTGGGTGTGGACTCTGATTATCTTGTTTATTTTGTATCACAATGTTGGACCCCTATACCTTAATGGGGCGGCAACGCCGCCTGTAATTAAACGCTGGCTAGGGGGTCCGGGAGGGGGGGGGGCAGCTGCGACTTTATGGAGCGCCACCCCCCCCCCCCTCCCCCTCCCTTGGCGGGGGGTTTTGGGGGCAGCGCCCCCGAAGCTTAAAATAGATGTAAAATTGCCTTGTAAAAGTATAGTAATTTCTAGTCAATCTGGGCCGTTCATTAGGCGGATGATCTGACAATAGAAGTTATGTTTAGTTTAGGGTTTTCTTCCCTAGAAGGAAGCCCCTCACTTTTATGAGGTCATTGTATTACGGCTGTGTATTGTACGTGTATTCTCAGAGCGAGAAATAGATAGGGAGACTGTGAGAGAGAACAGAGGATATTTAAGCAGATCTACTATAGGTTGTGTCTCTTCATTTTGCTGGATAATAGAAAGGAAGGACTGGCTGTTTGGGGTGGACGTAGCCCAAACTGGGTGAACCACATATATCTGTGTCTCTCTGATTTTATGTGTTTTGTGTGCTTGTGTTTTTCGCATATTTTATGTGTTGCATTGCTCTGTAATATATAATTTTCTAACAACTGGTATCAAAGCCGAAGGTCTATTTGGCTGATAAACTCGCAGGAAAGAAGGGTTCTTGGTTCGAGTGGGAGCAATGGTGGAAGATGGTAAGTTTAGGGTCGAGAAATTTAACGGCCAAAACTTCCTGCTGTGGAAGATGCAGATGGAAGATTATTTGTATCAGAAAGATATGTACCTACCATTGAGCGGAAAAACAAAGAAGCCGACGGCTATGACAGACACAGAATGGGAGATTCTCGATAGAAAGGCACTCAGAACAGTACGGTTGTGCCTCACGGCGTCGGTAGCCTTCAATATTTCGAAGTAAACAACAATAGAGGGTTTGATTAAGGCGTTGGTGAAATTATATGAAAAACCCTCGGCCTCAAACAAGGTATTTCTTATGAAATGTTTATTTAATATGAAGATGTCGGAAGGTGGATCTGTTGCAGACCATTTAAATGATTTTAATACAGTTACCAGTCAGTTAAGTTCTGTAGGGGTAAACTTTGATGATGAAGTTAGGGCTCTTTTATTTATGTGCTCATTTCCAGAAAGCTGGAATGGTTTAGTTATGGCCATTAGTAACTCTGTCTCTGGATCTAGTACTTTAAAGTTTGATGATGTTGTTGGTGCTATCCTTAGCGAGGAAATGCGACGAAAAAGCTCTGGTGAGACATCAGGTAATGCTTTGAGTGCAGATTCTAGGGGAAGAAGAATGGAAAGAGGAAAGAGCTCGGGATATCGTAGTAAATCAAGGAAAGGCAGATCCAAGTCCAGATCGGGGATAGTGTGCTGGAATTGCGGAAAGAAAGGACACCTAAAGAAAGACTGTAGATCTCGGAAGGGAAAAGAAGGAGACACACAACAAGAAAACAATCATGAAGCAAATGTGACAGGTGATGTGTTACAAGATGCCTTGATTCTTTCTTTCGAAAATGTTACTGATTCTTGGGTTGTAGATTCAGGGGCTTCATTCCATGCCACACCTGATAAGAAATATTTTCATGACTATGTTCAAGGAGATTTTGGACAAGTTCGTTTGGGTGATGATAAACCCTGTCAAATTGTTGGAATGGGTAAAGTTCTTCTAAAACAACAGAAAGGAAACCAATGGCTACTAAAGGAGGTAAGGCATGTTCCAGATCTGAAGAAAAATCTGATTTCAACAGGGCAGTTAGGCAGTGAAGGTTGTGTGACAACTTTCACAGATAAAACTTGGAAGGTCACCAAAGGAGCACTGGTAATAGCAAAAGGCGAAAAGGTTGGTACATTGTATTTATGCAATGGTATTTCTAACTCTGTTAATGCTTTAACTTCCAAAGGAGCAGATGCAACATTATGGCATCATAGGCCCGGACACATGAGTGAGAAGGGGATGAAGATTCTTCACTCAAGAAATTTGTTTCCGGGTTTGAAGAATGTTGATTTGGATTTCTGTGAGAATTGTATTTATGGAAAACAGAAGAGAGTTAGATTTCTCAGAGTTGGGAAAGAAAAGGAGAGCGAAAAATTAGAGCTTGTGCATACAGATGTATGGGGACCTGCTCAGGTATCATCTCTCGGTGGCTCTCGATATTATGTTATTATTATTGATGATGCAACTAGAAAAATTTGGATTTATTGTATTCAGAATAAATCTGATGTATTTGATACTTTCAAGAAATGGAAAGCTTTGGTTGAGATTGAGACATGAAAAAAGTTGAAGTGTCTCAGATCAGACAATGGAGGTGAATATTGCAGCAAAGAGTTTGATAGGTACTGTTCAGAGCATGGAATTCGTAGAGAGAAGACAATTCCAAGAACACCACAAGAAAATGGTGTGTCAGAAAGGATGAACAGAACAATCATGGAGCGTGCAAGGTGCATGAGATTGCATGCGGGATTGCCTTTACAATTTTGGGCAGATGTTGTAGATATTGTTGTTTATCTAATAAACAGAGGGCCTTCCAGTTCCTTGGATGGTGGTATTCCAGAGGAAGCATGGACAGGTAAAAAGGTAAACTACTCTTTTTTAAAGCCTTTTGGTTGTGAGGCCTTTGTCCATATTAATAAAGAAAACAGAACAAAGCTTGAGGAAAAAATCAAAGAAATGTACCTTTATTGGATATGGTGCTAATGATTTTGGTTATCGCTTATATGATTATGAAAATCACAAAATCATTAGGAGCAGAGATGTAATATTCAATGAAAAGGTCTTGTATAAGAATCAATTGCAGGAAAAGAAACAGGAAAAAGAAAGCAAGGAATACACGGTTCTTGATGAGATAACTGAAAAAGTAAAGGTGCCTGAAAATAATAATAATCAACAACCACAACAGTAGCAACCACCACAACAGCAACATGCACCTCAAACACCTGAAAGTGGTGTTAGAAGATCTACCAGGATAAGTAGACCCCCTGAACGATACTCTCCTTCATTATATTATTTATTGCTGACTGATTCTGGTGAACCTGAATGTTATGAAGAAGCAATGCAGGTTGAAAGCAGGAAGAAGTGGGAGCAAGCCATGGAAGAAGAGATGGACTCCTTAATACATAACCAGACTTGGGATTTAGTCAAGTTGCCTGCAGGTAAAACTACATTGCAGAATAAATGGGTTTACAGGCTAAAGGAAGAAGATGGAGGAAAACAGAGGTACAAAGCTAGACTTGTGGTGAAGGGGTTTGCACATAAGAAAGGTATTGATTTTGATGAAATATTTTCTCCTGTTGTTAAGATGAATTCAATCAGAACTATTTTAAGTCTTGTAGCAGCGGAAGATTTACATCTTGAACAATTAGATGTAAAGACAACATTTTTCCATGGAGATTTGGAGGAAGAGATCTATATGCAGCAACCAGAAGGATATGAGGTCAAAGGGAAAGAAAAATTAGTGTGCAGGTTAAAGAAGAGCTTGTATGGCTTAAAACAGGCTCCAAGGCGGTGGTATCTAAAATTTGACAAGTTTATGTCTGAACAAGGTTATACTAGATGTCACTCTGCCCACTGTGTTTATCTGAAAAGGAAAAATGATGGCAACTATATTATATTGTTATTGTATGTAGATGACATGCTTGTTGTGGGGTCTAACATGCAGGAAATAAATGTGCTCAAAAGAAAATTGGCAAATTCATTTGCAATGAAGGATTTGGGAGCTGCAAAACAAATCCTTGGTATGAGGATAACTAGAGACAGGAAAAATCGCAAATTAACACTGTCTCAGAATGAGTACATAAAAAAGGTGTTGAAAAGATTTAATATGCAGAATGCAAAACCAGTTAGTACACCTTTTGCTAGCCATTTCAAACTTAGTAAGGAGATGTGCCCAAAGACCCAGGAAGACATGGATTATATGTCTAAAGTTCCATATGCATCAGCAGTTGGAAGCTTAATGTATGCAATGGTCTGCACAAGGCCTGATATTGCACATGCAGTGGGAGTTGTAAGCAAGTACATGAATAATCCAGGAAAAGAACATTGGATGGCAGTAAAATGGATTCTCGGATATTTGAGAGGTACCACAAATCAAGCATTATGCTTTGGTGGTTCAAACATTGCTCTACAGGGATATGTTGATGCAGATATGGCAGGTGACAGAGATAACAGGAGGAGCACTACAGAATATGTATTTACTGTAGGTGGAACAATTGTCGGTTGGGTTTCAAAAATCCAAAGTGTTGTTGCACTTTCAACAACATAAGTCGAGTATGTTGCTGCTACAGAGGCTAGTAAAGAAATGATTTGGTTACAAAGGTTTATGGATGAATTGGACTGAAAACTGATATGGAAAGGACGGGCTATCATTATTAATTATTCTCTTACAAGAACTCAAATTATTCAGGACTAACACAACTCAAAATGCCATTACCTTGGTGGTGTGGAAGATGGACAGTTGAAGCTAGAAAAGATCCACACTAGCCAGAGTCTTGTAGATATGCTAACAAAATTTGTAACTTGGGAGAAACTGAGATTATGCTCAGTTTCAATTGGTCTTCAAGGATGACGATGAAGATGAGAAACAGCCAGGTCCAAAGAGGAGTCATTGTCCACCAAATGAAGTAGCGGTAGAGTTGCTACAATCGGTCTCCAAGTGGGAGATTGTTGGGTGTGGAGCCTGATTATCTTGTTTATTTTGTATCACAGCGTTGGACCCCTGTACCTTAATGGGGCGGCAATGCCGCCCGTAATTAAACGCTACCTGGGGGGTCCAGGGGGGGCGGCTATGACTTTATGGAGCCCCCCCTGGCGGGGGGTTTCGGGGGCAACGCCCCTGAAGCTAAAAACAAATGTAAAATTGCCTTGTAAAAGTATTGTAATTTCTAGTCAATCTGGGCCGTTCATTAGGCGGATGATATGATGGTAGAATTTATGTTTAGTTTAGGGTTTTTTTCCCTAGAAGACAACCCCTTGCTTTTATGAGGCCATTGTATTGCGACTGTGTATTGTACGTGTATTCTCAGAGCGAGAAACATATAGGGAGAAACTGTGAGAGAGAACAGAGGATATTACAACGGATCTTCTGTAGGTTGTGTCTCTTCATTTTGCTGGATAATAGAAAGGAAGGACTGCCTATTCGGGGTTCACATAGCCCAAACTGGGTGAACCACGTATATCTGTGTCTCTCTGATTTTATGTGTTTTGTGTTCTTGTGTTTTTCGCATATTTTATGTGTTGCATTGCTCTGTAATATATAATTTTCTAACACTGAAATCCATAAAAAATTCATAACTGATATGTACCCATGATGATCACATCTAAAAACAACACCATCATCTTCCACATGGTGACGCAGCTGCAACAATGATTACCACCATGCATACACAACAAGCACATAGTCCAAGAACATGAAGAACACATATGCAATTGACATATATGCATGCCAAACACATCGCAATGCATAACCAACCATACACTCATGACGACACACTTCACAACAACAACATCCTCTTTCACATAGCGACATCACTACAACCATGATCGACACCATGCATATGAAACAAGCATATAGACCACAAGGATGATTAACACACATGCAACTGACATGAATGCATGACCAAAACGCACTGCCCATCCAGTACAAAGGGTGACCCATGCTCTGATACCACTCTGTAACACCCTTATACCATATCTACCCAAGTAACCATCCAACCAAGGTGAACATGCAATGAGAGGCTACTATGATCTAATTCAACCTCCTAGGTGACCTTAAGGAAGTGGAATCGACAAAAACAAAACAAAAATACCTTCCACATCAACAACAACACTCCCAGGAGCCATCCCAATCACTCAGGTATCCTTCCCTAGGTGCCACTGAGTTTTTAAGCCATTAAACCTCTGGACGCTCCCACAGTATGGGAATGGGTTCATCTGGGAGGCTTTGGACGCTCCCACAAGCCTGCGTTTAGAGAATTTTTCCAGCAGACCTATGCCAAAGTCCATGGGATTTAAGGAATTTTTTAAGTCCAGAATTTCGAGCACTGCCTAGAACTCCCTATAACTTTCAGAATATATTAAACACATGATGACAAGGCTAATAAACCAAAATTAACTCTGGGACTAAGCTTGACAATCCAAAATCAGGACTGACATTCTGTCAAACAATTGGAATCAATACAATCTACTGGTTTAAACAACATATCTGAGCATAGGGGTCTCGTACTGATCTAAGAATCATTAAAGAGCATTGTTCCCTTACATCATTAGCTGCATCATCATATATTAGATCATAGATACATTGTCCATTCATTTTCAAATCAAAACATGAGGAGATCCATACATCATCACTATCATAATACATGCTCATAACCAAAATAATAACAACAAAAATATTAGGGACACATCAACCATAGGATCCACATATAAACCAATAAACTTACACATCAAATGCCAAGGAAATGAACTTCTCATTAATGAATGAAAAAATCAACTGTGGATGGGACTAACACGTTCCACCCGACCATCGATCAGCTGAGCCAAATCTCTCTTCAACCAATCACCCATGTGCCATATTCCAAGCATGAATGTGGGACTCATAACCAACCAAAAATAACCAAACAAGTATGGATTCTACCAGAGTTCTCCACCTACATCATGAGGAATTTTACTATCTCCTAGTCTCTTAGGATTTGTTGTAATCCACAGTCGGATACAGGGATCACTAGGCCATACATCGAAACCCACTCTCCAGGATTTATCGTACATCCCATCCCGAGACTACTAGTCCCAACGGAGGGAAATCCACCTCTTGGATTTACTCTATATGTCGCCATTCACCAAAAAGGATTCTTAGGCCCACCGAGGCACACAATCCTAGCTTTACCACACCCACAGTCTGGTTTAGGGGTCACTAGGCCAGTGGATTTACTAAGATCCACAATCCGGTTCAGGGTTCACTAGGCCATGTGTTTTTCATTTCGGAGATCCACCTCACTCAGCTTCGAATCCATCCGACAATGCAACTCAACCAAAGCATGCAAACCCATCTCATCAAGAGTATCTGGAAATTACAAGGCTAGGATGAAAACATTGTCACTCCTGGAAAAAAACCCATGCCATGATAGAAAATAACCACATGCAATACCATGCATGCCAAATCTAGCAAGGTAATCACACATGAAAATCAATACCTACAAAGAATCCTGCTGTAGTTGCTTGATCATGCTCTTCCTTGCTTGCTCCTTCCTTCCTCTTGCATTCTTTTCCTTTCTTTATCCAATTCCAAAGTTCTCCAAGAAAAAATCCAAGTGTCCAAGAGTATGAGAGAGAAAGAGAATAGAATGAGAGCCATAACCGTGAGCAAAAACTTTCCCACTAATCCTCAGAAGCCTTTTTATCAATGAGACCTATATTTTCTTCATTTTCCATTATTTTCCTTCATTTTCCTCCTCACACACAACCTGTGACATTTCACCTCCCTTTTCTCCTATTTTCCATTATTTTCATAAATAAATGTGCCAAAAATGACATTTTTCCTTTCCAAAGTTGTTTCCATTGCCTTTGCCAATTTCCTTTAGCCATAATAACCGAAATGAACACCTGATAGGATTTTTTTCGCAACATTCAACTTAGAATAAGTGTCCCATCAACCATGGTTATTATTTTTCTTTTATTAATTTTTATTACATGAATTTTCACTAGGGATGTTACAAATTTACATAGAACAAATAAAGGGATTTGGGACATATGACATGGAGACACATATGTGTAGACTCAGGAGAGCCCTGTATGGTCTCAAACAAGTTCCCCAAGCATGGTACACTCGAATTGACACATATCTCAGTGGATTGGGCTTCATCAAAGTGAAGCACATGCCAATCTATATCACATTGTGGTAGATGGCAAGTTTCTTATCTTGGTATTGTATGTTGATGACTTGATACTTACAGGAGATGAGAAGTTAATCCACTCTTACAAGGAGGGCCTCACAAGAGAATTCAAGATGAAATACATGGGCTTGATGCATTACTTCCTTCGGCTAGAAATATAGCAAGGTGATGGTGAGTTTTTTGTGAGTTAGGGGAAGTATTCCTCTGAAATACTTCAAATATTTCACATGGAGAACAATACGCCTGTGGACCAACCTATAGCTACAAACTGGAGGAAGGAGAGTTCCTCTTCAGTAGAGGCAGTAGATGCTACCATATATAGACAACTTATGGGATCCTTGATGTATTTGGTGAACACAAGGCCTGACATATGGTATGCAGTTAATCAATTGAGTACCCATGGTTAAGCCTACCAATTTGTATTAGAAGGCAATAAAGCACATGTTGAGATACCTCAAAGGAACTACCGAGTATATGTTATGGTACAAGAGGATAGAGGCAGTGAATCTCCAAGGGTTCACTGATGCAGATTAGGTAGGGAGTCCATATGACAAGAAGAGTACTTCAAATGTTATCTTCACTGTTGGGTCTACAACTATTTCCTGGTATAGTAGGAAACACAGGTCTATGGCACTCAAATCAGAGGAGCTTGAAAACATGGTTGCAATTCAAGTAGCATGTGAAGTCATATGGATGAGGAAAATACTTGTGGGTCTTTTCAGTTAGGATATGAATCCGATAGTGATTTATTGTGATAATCAGAGTTGTATTAAACTCTTTGAGAATACAGTATTTCATGGCAAGCCCAAGCACATTGATATCATGTACTATCACTTATAGGATTATGTGTAGAGGAGAATTATGATGCTAGAATACATTCCAACTGAGGAGCAGGATGTAGATATCTTGACGAAGGCATTGTCAAGAGGAAAATTCAAATTCCACAGGTGTAGGTGTAACAACCCTGGCTCAAAATCCATGTAATAAATTTAATAAAGGAAAAAGAAGACCAATATCATCGGACACATATTCCAAGCTAAATGTTGGGAAAAACATCCTAGTGGGTGTTCATTTGGTGTATTTTGGCTAGGGGAAATGGCAAAGGCATTGAAAAGGAAAAGAGGCATTAATTGGCATTTATTTATGAAATAAACGAAATTAGGAGAAAGGGAAGGTGAAAGGTCACGGGTTGCATGTGAGGAGGAAAATGAAGGAAAAATAATGGAAATTGAAGAAAATAGAGGCCTCATTAATAAAAAGGCTTCTTAGGATCAATTCACAACCTTTGTTAGTTCAACCTTTTCTAAGTTAATTTTTGGAGCTCTCTCTCTATTCTCTCTCTCTCTCATATTATTGCACACTTATAACATTCTTAGAGCACTCTAGCATTGGATAAAGGAAGGAAAAGGAAGGGAAGAAAGCAAAGGAAATAAAAGATCAAGCAAGGAAGAGTTGGATCAAGCGAGTCCAACATGATTACTTGTAGGTATCGAGTTGCATGTATGATTTCCTTGATAGCTTTGGCATGCATGGTACGTGCATATGTGTATTTGGTTCTCTTATTGTCATTGGCATGGTTTTTTCCAAGTGTGATAGTGGTTTTCAACCTTTCCTTTCCATTTTCGGATAGCCATTGTGTGATGAGGTTCTTTCATTTGGTTGAGCTAGATTGTCAGATGGTTTGGAACCAGATGAGGTGGTCTAAGAAAAAATTCTTGAGGGCCTACGAATATCTTGACCAGTAATGGCGAGATACATAGTAAAGCCTGAGGGTGGAGATGGGAAAACTCCTCAAGGTATTGGTGAAGAAATCCGGAGGCATCCATGCTTGTTTAAGGCCTAGTGATCCCTCGACTGGTTTTGGAGGGATTGTGGTAAATCCTGGTAGTGTATGTTTATTGTGTAGAAATTATATGCACTAACCATGCATATGTCCTGGATTCACCTGATATCACAATATTTAACTTCTTGCAAGATATTGAATCATTCCATTGTTAATCTTTTGCAGAAAATTAATTGCAGACACATGTAAAGCATAAATAAAAATAATCGCACATAACAGTTGTTTTTAACCGGGAAAGCCTGAAGCTGAAAACCCCAACTATATATTATGTATCATGGAATCATATGACAATCATCATACAAAGTTTATCAAGCTCTCAGTACAGTACAATCGTCATACACTAATCAAGAACAATCTTGTAAATCCATGCACCGATCTTTGCCTCTTGCTAGCCTGCCTCCACTGCGCAATCCAAGCTGATTACAAAGACCAATTCGATGCAATCCCACTCTCCTTGACTGCGTTATTATCATTGGCAACTCCAATGTATATGTAGATGAAATTCATGCATCACTATGGTCACAACGGATAGTCTATCTCACCCTTTCACCTATCTCTGCACTGGGTCTCCACTGGATCTAACATGCACTGTAGTTAACTGTTGTATTGTGCAGTTGATCAATGAGTTATTATTTGTGAATTAATCAACTAATTAATTCACTCCACTCTCACTAGTGTATCATTCAGTTAGATTAGATACAACTAGCTCAACTGATTCTAACTGAGTTAAACTGAGTACAAATCCATGAACTACTCTTCCAACTCTGTCATAACTTTGCCACTTCAGTTCTAACTGAGTCCTCCATGCATGAACTCCAGTTTACCCTTAGGAATTGCATAATTCCTTCAGCCCACTGATTTGAAAAATTTGTTCACTGAAATAAAGTGCTCCAAGAGAATAAGTTTCTATTTAGAGTCTGATTATTATTAAGAGCTAATAATAATCGACATGCATCTATTTTTAGATTAGCGATCTATAAATAGACTTCGCCCAATATTCTAAAAATAGAATTTCATCTATTTTTCAAACTTGACCGACCATCCACAAATAGCATCCTGCAACTTCTGAAATATGATCATCATGTCTAAAAATAGACATAGTCTAAAAATAGACTTGCGCCAAAAATAGCCTGCGAGCCCACTTAGTGAAGGCGACTCTTTTCACTAAGCTCATCATCTTGTTGAAACTCAACACTCCTTCTCAACAAGATAGGGATTATCCCTCACCCTGATCCTGCCTCTATGGTATTCGAATTTTCTCCTGGTGAGCACCTTCGTCAGAATATTTGCATCTTGATCCTCCATAGGAATGTACTGAAGCAACATGATCTTCCGCTGCACACAATCTCTGATATGATGATACCAGATATTAATATGTTTAGATCTATCATGAAACACAATATTAACCAGAGTTTAATGCAACTCTGATTATCACAATGTATCATTGTGGGATCTAAATGTGAATCGAACAAACCAACCAGGATCTTCCTCATCCAAATAGCCTCACATGCAGCTTGAATTGCTGCCATGTATTCCGCTTCCGCTGAACTGAGTGCCACGGATCTTTGTTTCCTGCTGTACCAAGAAACTGCTATAGATCCGATACTAAAAATCCCTCCTGATGTGCTCTTTTTTTCTGTTGGGCTTCCTGCCCAATCTGCATCCATGAAGCCATGCAACTTCACCTCATCCGTCTGTTTGTACCATAAACCATACTCAGATGTGCCCCTGAGATATCTTAGGACATGCTTGCCTTCCTTCCGAAAGAGCTTGGTAGGCTTAACCATCGCTTGTGAAAGTTGGTTCACCGTGTAGAAATTATATACAATATGCATATATATATCTGGACTCTCTCGATCTCACAATATTTATATTCTTGCAAAATACAGAATCCTTCCACTATAATTCTTGCGGAAATTTAATTAACAATTGCAAAACACATGAAGCAATAAAAACACACATAACACAGTTGTTTAACGGGAAAGCCTGAAGCTGAAAACCCCAAATATATATTATGTATCATGGATATCATATGACAATCTCATACAAAGCATACAAAGCTTATCACAAGCTCTCAGTATAGTACAATTGTCATACACTAATCAGGCCCAATCTTGCAAATCTATGCACCGATCTTTGCCACTTGCTAGCCTGCCTCCACTACGCAATCCAAGCTGATTAAAAAGACCAATTCAATGTAATCCCACTCTCATTGACTGCGTTATTATCATTGGCAAATCCAATGTATATATAGATGCAATTCATGCATCACTAGTAGTCACAACAGATAGTCCATCTTGCCCTTTCACCTATCTCTCCACTGGTCTCCACTAAAACTGCCATGCACTGTAGTTAACTGATGTATTCTTCAGTTGATTAATGATTTATTATTTAGTGAATTAATTAACTAATTAATTCACACCACTCTCACTAGTGTATCAATCAGTTAGACTAGATACAACTAGCTTAACTGTGTCTAATTGAGTTTAACTGAACACAACTCCACCAACTACTTCTACAACTCCACCAAACTCTGTCACATGAGTTATAACTGAAGTCCTCCATGCAATAGCTCCAGTAAACCCTCAGGAATAGCGTAATTCCTTCTGTCAGCTCCTGTGCCACATCTGTGCACTTAACTGAAGTGCTCCAAGAGAATAAGATAATGTTTATAGTCCAAATATTATTAAGAGCTAATAATTTTCGACATATCTATTTTTAGACTGGCAATCTAAAAATAGATTCCACCCAATATGTCTAAAAATAGAAGTCCATCTATTTTTCCAACTTGACCAACCATCCACAAATAGCATCCTGCAACTCATAGAATATGATCCATATGTTTAAAAATAGACATAGTCTAAAAATAGACTTTGCGCCAAAAATCACCCGTGTGGGCCTCCACCTAGTTTAGGTGATCACTTTCCAACTACGATCGTGGAGGAAATTTCAAGATGCCTCCTTCACTGTTTCTTGTTGCAATCTTCAACACTCTCTCTCAACAAGAAAGGACTGTCTTTGCATGCGACATGCAACTCCATGCATTCGCCCTGCAACCTTTGCAAGCGCCATGCAACTCCATGCATCTGCTCTGCAACTCTTCCGAAACTGAATAGGCTCCAAACAACTCAATCAGTCTTAATGCATATATCATCAAATTCTTCGACTTCTGCTGGTACCAACTACACATGTCTTCAAGAACCACTGCGCTATTGAATTTTGCACCCATGCACTCTGCACTTGCTGTCAACTCTGAACTACGCTCCAGTATCCGACACTGTCACTTTGATCTTCCTGCATCAATCCAACTGATCATGCTATTGCTGCTCTGTGGGCACCTCGTAGCCAGGTTCAATTCATGAGATCCACACCATCTCCATGAATCCTACCCAGAAATCTCCTCTTGGGATTAATCATGCATGTTGCCCCACCTCTCACCTGGTGGTATAGCTGCATGCACTCCCTCTGCCCATCTGGCATGAAATTTCTCTACATGAGTGGTTTCTTCCACTCCATGATCCTCATCTTGTGGCTGCTCCACATCCTGAGGTTCACTCTTACCTGCATGCAAAACTTGCTCCCTCTCAAGCATCAATTGCATGTCTTTCTCGCACTTCCCAACAGTAGGAAGCTCCGTAGACATCCCATCTACTTCAAGTCTGTAGAGATTCTTTGCTCGAATCCCAACCTTCTTGACTTGTCCTCCCTCATCCACACTAACTCCTACACTCCCAAGCTCATCCCTACAGTGGAAAAACTTTGTCAAGTATATCAGAATAGTGTCATTCTTCTCCATTTTTATTTTCCTGAGTTTATCCTAAAACTCAACCGCTTCAATGCTTTCCAATTGCTCCAATGATCAATATCGCTCTGATACCATGTAGAAATTATATACTATATGCATGTATATATCTGGACTCTCTTGATCTCACAATATTTATATTCTTGCAAAATACAGAATCCTTCCACTATAATTCTTGCGGAAATTTAATTAACAATTGCAAAACACATGAAGCAATAAAAACACACATAACACAATTGTTTAACGGGAAAGCCTAAAGCTGAAAACCCCAACTATATATTATGTATCATGGAGATCATATGAAAATCTCATACAAAGCATACAAATATTATCACAAGCTCTCAGTATAGTACAATCGTCATACACTAATCAGGCCCAATCTTGCAAATCCATGCACTGATCTTTTCCACCTGCTAGCCTGCCTCCACTGCGCAATCCAAGCTGATTAAAAAGACCAATTCAATGTAATCCCACTCTCATTGACTGCGTTATTATCATTGGAAACTCCAATGTATATATAGATGCAATTCATGCATCACTAGTAGTCACAAGGGATAGTCCATCTTGCCCTTTCACCTATCTCTCCACTGGTCTCCACTAAAACTGCCATGCACTGTAGTTAACTAATGTATTCTTCAGTTGATTAATGAGTTATTATTTAGTGAATTAATTAAATAATTAATTCACACCACTCTCACTAGTGTATCAATCAGTTAGACTAGATACAACTAGCTCAGCCCAGCTGTCTGGTGAGTTTAGCTGAACACAACTCCACCAACTACTTCTACAACTCCACCAAGCTCTGTCACAGGTTTACATTAAGTCCTCCATACGGTAAACTCCTATAAACCCTCGAGAATAGCGTAGTTCATCGCAGGCTCTTGTACATGTTGTATAAGCTAAAGTGCTCCAAGAGAATAAGATAATGTTTAGAGTCCAAATATTATTAAGAGCTAATAATATTCGACATATCTATTTTTAGACTGGCAATCTAAAAATAGATTCCGCCCAATATGTCTAAAAATAGAAATCCATCTATTTTTCCAACTTGACCAACCATCCACAAATATCATCCCGCAACTCATAGAATATGATCCATATGTCTAAAAATAGACTTTGCGACAAAAATCACCTGTGTGGGCCCCACCTAGTTTAGGTGATCACTTTCCAACTAGGATCAGGAGTGATATTTCAGGATGCCTTCTTCACTGTTTCTTGTTGCAATCTTCAACACACCGCATAGCATATGTTCGGTCTTGTATTGACTAAATACATGAGCGAACCCACCAACTGTCGATAAACAATGGCATCCACTACCTTTGCCGATGTAGCATCCTCTTTCTTCCAATTTCCTAGAAGAGGAGTGTTGATAGGCTTGCCGCCTTGCATGTGAAACTTCTCCAGTATCTCCCGGGCATACTTGCCTTGAGACACAAACATTTCACCTTCCCACTGCCATATTTCCAATCCAAGGAAATAATGAAGGAGGCCCAAATCCTTCATCTCAAACTCCTTTGCAAGATCTGCCTTGCATGAGTGTATCAACTACTCATCACCTGTTAGTATTAAATCATCAACATAAATTACAATGATTAAAAGCTTACCCTCCACCACAATCTGGTACAGGTTTGCATCCGCCTCACTCTTGGTGAAGCCAAGTCCAGTAAAATAGTTGTCGATCCGAGTGTACCAAGCACGGGGTGCTTGTTTCAGCCCATACAACGCTCTTTTGAGCCTGCACACATGTGACTCGCTGCTGAAGATCTCAAATCATTCAGGCTGCTCAATGTACACCTCTTCCTTAATGATCCCATTAAGGAACATAGTCTTCACATCCATATGATGAATGTGCTAACCCATCTGCGCTGAGAGAGCAAGGATGGTCCATATGGAAGAATACCATGCGACAGGTGCAAAGGTTTCTTCATAGTCAATCCCCTCAATCTGTGAGAAGCCCCGGGTAACAAATCTTGCCTTATACTTCTCGACACTCCCATCAATAGCTTGCTTTACCTTGTAGATCCATCTTGATCTTACAATTGATTTTCCCACCGGCCTTGGAACAATCTCCCAAGCACTATTTCTGACAATGGAGTCATACTCATCCACCATGGCATCTACCCACATGGGCTCCTGCACTGCTTCTTCGAAAGAAGATGGCTCTGTCACGATACACTTGCTCATAAGAGCCATGTATCCAGTAAATCGGTCAGGTGACTGTCTCTGTCTACGTTGTGATGTAGGGACTCCTACATTCTGTGCCGCATCAAGCTTTAGTCTCTCAGCTTCTATGGTACGCTTTCTTCCTTGTCTGATGTTTGGTTCTGCATGAGTGGACTCCACTCCATGAATATCCTCCTGTGGCTGATCCACATCTAGAGGCTCATCTTTGGGAACAAGAAGTTCCTCCTCCGCATGTAAGTGTAGCTCCCTCTCAAGCGACAACTTCATGGCTTTCACCTCATTAAATTTTATATCTCGTCGCACAACAGTCATCCGAATGTCTGGAAAATACACACGATAGTTATGGGATGTTTCTGTGTACCCCACAAATATCCCAACTTCTACAGTCAGCTCCAACTTCTTCCTGGCGTCTTTTGTCACATGAATGTAAACGGGTGAGCCAAAAATCTTCAAATGAGAAATATCAGGCTTCTTACCAGTAAAAGCTTCTTCGGGTGTACTCATGCCAAGTACTCTATGAGGACAATGGTTTTGCACATAAACCGTAGTGTTGCATGCTTCCGCCCACAAGTGCATCGGTAGGCCCTGTTCATGCAGCATTGCTCGTGCAACACCCACGATCATTCTGTTCTTCCTCTCCGCGACCCCATTTTTTTGTGGGTTATGAGGCACTATGTGTTCTCTTCGAATTCCTTCTTTGCTGCAGAAGTCTTTGAATTCGCCCGAGATGTATTCACCACCATTATCGCTCCGTAGAGCTTTCACTTGCTTCCCCGACTCCTTCTCCACCAATGCCTTGAACTCACAGAACTTTGAGAAGGTTTCACTCTTCTTCTGCATGAAGAAGATCCAAACATCTACAGGAATAGTCATCAAAAAATATAACATAATACCTGTGTTTTGTTGTTGAAGCAACTGAGAAAGGTCCACACACGTCTGTGTGAATTCTCTCCAGGATCACCGAAGCACGGTTCTCCTTCTCATGAAAGGTGGTCTTCACAAACTTACCCATAGTACATCCCTTGCACTAATCTAACTGCACAAGAGTACCTTTGGGAAGTCCAGTAGAAATTTGCTACAAAATCTTCAAAGCGCCATGGTGAAGATGGCCCAATATCCTGTGCCATAATTCGCCCTCATCTCGGCTCACCACTTCTTCTACTTTTCCCACCATTGTAGCGTAGCCATCTACCTCCAACTTCTAGAGATTATTAATTCGAACCCCTATCTTCTTGGTTTGACCCATTGTTTTATGTCGAAGGAAGGGTTTTCCCTCACTGAAAACAACATCATAACCTTCGTCTTCCAGCATTGTGACCAAGACCAAGCTCTTCTGGAACATGCATAAAATTATTCAACAAGAATGGATTACCGGACTCCCTCTCGAAGGTAATGGTCCCAATGCCAGTCACACTGTACCGACCATCATCGCCCATCTCTATATTCATCTAGAGGTCCTTCTCCTCCAAGTCACTAAACAACTCTTTGTCTCCTGTCATATGGAAAGACGCACCACTATCAAGATACCACACCGATCCCATACAGATTGAAACCAAGCATGCGATCAAAGAGAAATCAAGTTCAAATTGTGAGCCTAAGGCCTCTCCAGCTGCAGATCCAGCAACCTTCTTCTTCTTCTTCTTCTGTGGACAGTTAGTGGCGAAATGTCCATGTTCGTGACAGTGAAAACACTTCACTTTGGACAATTCCTACTTCTTGCCTTTAGCATCAGATTTTAAGGATGTTTCTTTCCCTTCCCTTTCCTTGATTTGGCAGCCAAAGCACAATTATCTTCATCTTCATTCTTTGATGAAGATCCATCCCTGGTACCCCGCCTTATCTCCTCCTGCACAAGATCCGACAAAAGTCGCTCCCATCCCGACAGTTTCTCCCGTCCATTGACAGAGTCTTCGTAGCTATGCCAACTATTCGGAAGCCCAAGGAGAGCCAATATCACCAAGTCTTCATCATAAACAGTAACCCCCACACTTCCCAGTTCATCCTTGTAGTGGAAAAACTTCGTGAGGTATTTTGGAATACTGTCGCCTTTCTCCATTTTTATTTTTTTAAGCTTGTCTTTAAGCGCAAACTTCCTCTGGTCACTTCTTCTTTGGAACAAGTCTGTCAAAGCCTTCCACATTAAGAATGGAGTGGTTTTCCCGTGAAGGCTGGACACAATATGGTCCTTCACACCTTCCAATAGAATTCTCCTCATCTTTGCTGTCTTCTTTTGCCATGCGTTAAGTAATGCAACATCGCTAGATCCCAGCTTAGGAACATCGCTATCGATGAACTCCTTCAGTCCATTATCCTCCAGCACTGCCTCCATCCTGTCCTTCCAGGCTATGTAATTCGAGCTCCCATCAAGGAAATACTCCAATCGCAACCCATTGAAAGACATTCAATGTATACTCAACTTCTGCACCAAGAATCTTCTGTAGCAAATTCGAATTGTCCACCAGCACAAACTCACTTTACAATTGAAATATTCAATTAACAATGCTCTGATACCATGTAGAAATTATATGCACTAAGCATGCATATGTCCTAGATTCACCTAATCTCACAATATTTAACTTCTTGCAAGATACTGAATCATTCCACTGTTAATCTTTTGCGGAAAATTAATTGCACACACGTGTAAAGCATAAATAAAAATAATCGCACATAACACAGTTGTTTTTAACCGGGAAAGCCTAAAGCTGAAAACCCCAACAATATATTATGTATCATGGAATCATATGACAATCCTCATACAAAGCTTATCAAGCTCTCAGTACAGTACAATCGTCATACACTAATCAGGAACAATCTTGCAAATCCATGCACCAATCTTTGCCTCCTGCTAGCCTGCCTCCACTGCGCAATCCAAGCTGATTACAAAGACCAATTCGATGCAATCCCACTCTCCTTGACTGCGTTATTATAATTGGGAACTCCAATGTATATGTAGATGAAATTCATGCATCACTATGGTCACAATGGATAGTCTATCTCACCCTTTCACCTATCTCTGCACTGGGTCTCCACTGGATTTGACATGCACTGTATTTAATTGTTGTATTTTTCAGTTGATTAACGAGTTATTATTTGTGAATTAATTAACTAATTAATTCACTTCACTCTCACTAGTGTATCATTCAGTTAGATTAGATACAACTAGCTCAACTGAGTCTATCTGAGTTAAACTGAATAAAACTCCATGAACTACTCTTCCAACTCTGTCATAACTTTTCCACTTCAGTTCTAACTGAGTCCTCCATGCATGAACTCCAGTAAACCCTTAGGAATTTCATAATTCCTTCAGCCCACTGATTTGAAAAATCTGTTCACTGAAATAAAGTGCTCCAAGAGAATAAGTTGTTGTTTAGAGTCTGATTATTATTAAGAGCTAATAATAATCAACATGCATCTATTTTTAGATCAGTGATCTATAAATATACTTCGCCCAATGTTCTAAAAATATAATTTCATCTATTTTTCCAACTTGACCAACCATCCACAAATAACATCCTGCACTGTGCCAAAAATAGCCCGCGGGCCCACTTAGTGAAGGCGACTCTTTTCACTAAGCTCATCATCTTGTTGAATATCAACATATTGTTTGGATTAGGAATCCCTTGACCGAAAATGACAGGATTGCAGTAAATCATAGTTGTATTGATGACGATTTCGAGCCTAGAAATCCCTTGACCGGTAATGGTGGGTTATGCGGTAAAGCCTGAGGAAGCCCTGGGTTTTTTTGTTGTGAATTCCACATTCATGCTTTGAATATGTCATAGGGGTGATTGGTTGAAAGAAAGATTTGGTTTAGCCCAATATATGGTCAGGTGGTACGCGGAATTCCCCGACTTGGTTGGATTTTCATATGTTAATAAGAGCACTTTTCCCCTTGTATTTCATGAGTATTTGTACTTGTTATTATGTGGATTTAATGGTTGTTCTATCATTGTTATTATTTTGGTTATAAACATGGTTTTATGATATAATTTAGTTATGGATCTCATAATGTTTTGATTAATAAATGAATGGTTGATGAATGTATGACCTAATAGATGTTATTGCAACTATTATGAGAGGGAATTAGACCTTATTGATGATCCTTAGATAAGTATGAGATCCTTATGTTCAGATATGTAATTATGACCTGTAGATTACATGTTCATGATGTGTTTGACGAAATGTCTGTCATGGTTAAGCCTAATTAGGTCAAGTTCTTGTTGAAGTTTTGTATGGAAGTCTTTTTCTTTATGTCATTCAATGTTCTGGAAATTTTCAATAGATTCTAGGCAGTGTTCTGGAGACTAGCCCTGAAAAAGTGCCTCGGATCTTGTGGTCGCAAGCATAGAACTGGGTGAAAAAGACTACATTCATTCCCTTGCAGGCTTATGCATGCGACTTGAGGGTTTTTGCAGTGTTGTTCCAGCGTCTGGGAGTCCAGTACATTGAAAAGAAGCTTAACTCAGGGTTTGGGCACCTAGAAGGGTGATTTATCCCTTGGAGGTCCTATAACACTTGAGGAAAGTCAGTAAGGTTTTGTTTTTGTCGATTCCACTTCCTTAAGGTGATTTAGGAGGTTGAGTCATGTAATAGTAACTCTTCATCACATATTTACCCTTGTGGATGGGTAAACTTGGATAAGTGTGGGAGGAGGGTGTTACAACAGGATATGGGTGGTGCAAAATCCCTTTCTTTCTAAGAGGGAGTGTTAGAAATTGTAGCAAGAAAGACTCAACTTGAATTGTGCCTTAGTCAAATTGAGTAATTCGACTTTCCACATCAGTGGGATGACTTGGATTGCAGTTAGCTAGAGTGAAATGGACTTGTATCCTATAGCACTTGAGGAAAGTCAGTAAGGTTTTGTTTTTGTCGATTCCACTTCCTTAAGGTGATTTAGGAGGTTGAGTCATGTAATAGTAACTCTTCATCACATATTTACCCTTGAGGATGGGTAAACTTGGATAAGTGTGGGAGGAGGGTGTTACAACAGGATATGGGTGGTGCAAAATCCCTTTCTTGCTAAGAGGGAGTGTTATAAATTGTAGAAAGAAAGACTCAACTTGAATTGTGCCTTAGTCAAATTGAGTAATTCGACTTTCCACATCAGTGGGATGACTTGGATTGCAGTTAGCTAGAGTGAAATGGACTTGTATACTAGTTAACTCAGTAAATTCGAGTTATAGGCTTGGAGTATAGTTGTGCATGTAGTGATTGCTAAAATTTAGTAATCTAGTTTAGTTATTTTCAGTTGAACTCAGTTAACTGAGCTCAAGTAATTAATTGAGACAATTAAAGGCCAGTTGAGTAGTAGAATTGTTGTTAACTCAGTGATCTCTCATTTAAACTAGTAAATTAGCTAAAAATAGACAAGACATGCATGAAATTCAAATTTCCTAGCTAGAGTGGAGGAAAAGGCACATTGTAATTATCAATTGTATACTAGTTGAGTGTGTAAGCTTGATATTTAAGCAGATGATCAATTCCTTTGGAATTACACAAGGAAATAGGGAATTCCCCTACTATTTAGGAGCTCAATTTCTCTTGAATTGCGGAAGGAAATAGGAGGAAGCTAGGGCATTGAATTGGCTAAGTGTTGGCGAGAGAAGGACAACCAACATGAGAACGTGTTTACAATGTAGTGTGTGCTTGAGAGTTGAAGAAAGACATTGTAATAGTTTTTCATTCTCATCTGATTAATGAAAAGCAACGAAGCGGTTTTTCCCATTTGGGTTACCTTATAAATCATTGCGTTCTTGTGTTTTTTATGGTTGCATGTGTTTCTAAATTGTGGTTTTCATTCCACAGAACTATAGAGAAAATTTGTAATCTTTTGTTTTCAGTTCAAATTCATCAACAATAGAAAATTTCTATTAATTTCTACATAATATATTTTTTATTGTGCTAAATTTATATAACAAGTGTTAACCATTATCTTGTGAAATGCAAAAGTGGATTCCCCATTTTGTAATTGGAAATACATGAGAATAGACATCATCACAAAGATGAATTATTCTCAGCCCAATTAAATTTTTAAACTTATGCTCTAAAGTATTTTTTTAGATGTATTCATACTCATAAAATGTTTTGGCTTTACCATGAGTTGGTGACTTTCATGTTCCAATATTTGTAATTGTAATGTGGGAAATGGTTATAGTTTTGGTAGGGTATTTTATTAGAAATTTTGAAATTTATAACATAAATTAGGTTTATTTGTAAAGAGAAGTTGCTATAGACGCGATCTTTTCAGTTGAAAAAGAAAAGTTAGAGAAAAATGTTTTAAATAATGATAATATTGGATTTAATAAGTATAAATTTGGTATTTTTTTTTGAAAGTTAAGTTTTCAAATAAAATAGATAATAAAATGTTTTGAACAATGAAAACATTAGGTTTAATAATCACAAATTTGTCATTTTTATTGTCATTGTTTTTTAATAGAAGTTGTGAAAATACCTTTCACTCTGTTTCAAATTCCATAGGGAGACATCTTTGGCTCGTTGGGATAAGGCTGAAGGAGTAGGCTCCCCACCCTCATGGAGTCTTGGCTCTTGCTAAATTATAAATTCCTCGTATATCCAACTTACAAGCTATTGGATATACTCTTAATGTTATGGTAGTAGCCGCTAAATTTGATCTTCAACCTTGCCCAAATTACTCCAACATATTACCAATTAACCATGATTAAAAAAATTATATAACTATATTAATTTATTTCAACAAGTTATATAAAAATATGTATATATAAATAAACATCCCTTGAATTTCATCATAAAATTTTCCCCAAAAATTAACAAAACATTATTATTTAAAAAAAAAACTTTTTTATACCAATTATTTCATCATAGAAAATATCAAAATTCACAATTGTGCACAAATGTTTTTGTCTTAAGGCAAATTCCAATATTAGAGATTCTCAAAGTACAAACACCCAAAGTCCCATAATGTACATATAGGATTCTCTAATGTTGGACATCGAACTGAAGTCAACAAATAAACTTCCAAACCGCCGTTACACAATCTGCATATAAAAACAAAACATTGATACTTTACCAATTAAATGTGTGCCAATACCAATCTGCATGCAAAAGGAAAACATTGAGATTTTACCAATTAATTGCATAACAAATCCCATAAAATCAAATTCGCCTGCACTAATTTGAATGTTTTGTCATAATTCGTGCCCCTAGTTGTCTTCACGTGTTAGAGAGAGGAAGAAGGTGGTCATGAGTGGTTTCACGTGGGTTAAAATACTCAATACACCTTGTTATTAGTGAACACTCCATATAAGTTTATTCAAAAAGTTTATCACGAGGGGATGATATTCTAATGATTGAAAATGTTTTAGAGATTAGTATTATGAATACTTCACTTGAAGGCTTTAAATGCTACACCCTTTTACGGTATTTTGTGGAATATACTAGAGGTATGATATTGAATCGTTTTTGAATCCACATTGTTGGATTAATATGTCTACCTATTTTATCTTAATTTATAAATTAAAATAATAATAGAAGATAATTATTACGTTGAATTGGATTTTTGGGTATGATTTAAATGGATTATTATATAATTTTGGTTTGTCCAATTTAAGAGTAAGTTATGCTTTGGAGATTTGAGGTTTAAAACATCTTGAAATTCAATTGAGGTTTTAAACAATTTGTTTTTGGGATTTAAACTTTGGAATTTGTTGAGCTTTTAACAACTTTTAAGTTTTAAGTAGAATTCGTGGATTCACTCTTTGTTATTAGTTAGAATATGTTTCTTTCCATTGGGTTAGACATGAATTTGAGTTATTTATTGCTTCATTACATTCTTTTTGTTTATTTGATTGGTTGTGTTAGTTTTAAGCAGAACTCGAAGATCCACTCTTTGTTATTAGTTAGAATATGCTTCTTTCCATTGGGTTAGACATGAATCTGAGTTATTTAGTGCTTCATTGCATTCTTTTTTTTGTTCGATTGGTTGTGTTACATTGGTCTTCATATCTCACTTGAAAAAATATTCATGTAGCATTTTCTTCAGCTTTATTACTTAAAATATTATAATTTCTTCTCTTATATTATTTCCTTAGATCAACCTTTTTCTTCACTTGTTCTACTTAATCAGGGCCCAATTTGAGAATCAACCTGCTTGCCAAATCGAAGCCTCCTCTCACTAGGTTTGGTGTGGATGGGTCTCAATTTTTGAGATCCTTTTGTATCTCTCGATCGACTCTTACTTATTTTTTAAACCTTTTTCATTTTTCCAAACTTTCAACCTAGTCAATATTTTTTTAGCAACACTCCCTCGATTGACCTCGACTTTAAAATCCTTCATTCTTTTCACTTGGCTCTTGTTACATTGCCTTGTTTTCAAAATTAGCTGCAATGTTTGAATTAGACCCTCTTATCACTATTCATATATTGGCTTTTACACTTGTTTGATATGCTTTCCTTACTATTTTTATTTTGAACATTGTTTAATAATTATTCCAAAATTCCAAAATAGGGTCATCACGTCACTAACTTGGTGTGGACAAGTCTCAATTGAAAGATCTGCCCCAAATTCCCATTTCAACCTTCCCTTCTATCAATGTCATGTTACGTGGTCTTGATTTATCAATTGGCTTGCTCACAACTTTACGTTTGTATGTGTGAAAATATCTTCTCATGCTTTTGTAGAGTTGGATCTTTTTCTCCTTTCCTCCTTTTTTAGTCTCGAAAATATGATCCAACAGTTAAGTGGGGAGGTTTGGTCCCCCGAGTCTTATAATCCAATCCCAAACAAAATTATGCATACCTAAAACCTGTTCCAATTTCTTCAATTAAAAAAAAGAAAACTGAATTAGATCATTTTAAAGTTTTTTTTTAACTAACACTGATGTAAGATGCCTATGTATTAATTAGCCTTTGACAGACAAGTCTCGTCTCTTCTACACAAACCTATTCCCTAATTTTTTTTACGAGTGCCAATATCAAAATTAAGTCGCGCTCACCTCATAACAATAACGTAGGGTCCCAATTTTAAATAGACTCAATTCACCAATCACGATACATGTGATTTCATATTATCACATAAGTGACCTCGTGTTTAAAATTTGAAAGTGATTCTTAATTTTTACAATTCAAATTAACAACCCTTTAATGCACATTGCATCTCCGCTCGTTTTGACGGTGACATAGCTCGAATTTATCACCCCCCTTGAATTTGGAAGAAATGCATATAATGCTTGGTTTTTGGTTTAAAAGTTCATAATCATATGCGAAGTTCATTTGGTTGAATGATTCGTGCATCAAAGTGATGCTCACAATCCCTTCATAATGCTTGAAAATCCAACTGAATTCAAGATTGTTAACACCATCGAAAGGTTACCTTTTTATTAGCTTCATTGATGAGGTATTTAATTTTCAAATGATCTTGAATTAGCAATTCTTGAGATAGGTAGTTGTTTCACTATTTTAGCTAATATTGTCATATATAATATTTGAATTTTACATATTATAAACTTAGTTAACTTTTTGGACGAGTCTTCATTTTTTTTTCCACATTTATCAAATTTTTTTCCACATTAATCATTAGGATTATAATTTCTACTGAAATTTAAAAAAAATATATGATAGAATGACATTCACCTTAGGTGAGGATTAATATCACTATTCGCAAATGTTTGTTTTTAGTTTGAGTTTTTAAGATTATCTATTTAATGCATTTTATGTGATTTGTGTTTTTTTTAGCTCGACCCATAAGGTTTTGAAGTATCATCTTCCACAAAAGGAGTGTCTTAATAATACACTCTATTGTCAATTATTCTATGCCTTTTAGGATTTTTATGTGAATTTTCAGCGAAAGCCTACATGCCCTAATTTGTAATACACTTACTACAAGGATTTTCATAGAGCTACTAAGAAAGGGAAGGTGACAAGAAAGATCAATTATAGACTAGTCGAAGGGTCAAATGGAATGTGTAAAGTAAATAACATTAGTTAGTGAAAGTATCCATGTCACTTTAGAGTCAATGGGAAGGAGGGAAACAAAGCTGGTTAAAGTTAAGTAGCCAATCAGGAAGCCTAGGATAACACATATACTAAATTTCTCATTCTTGCAGACATCTCACACACTATCATGTTTAATGGAGCTAATAAATACAATGAATCATTTTGATTAATAAAAAATGAGGAAGGGATTAAGGATGATGTAGACCTATATAAAAGGGAAGAAAAAGGGTCATCCATATCACAAAGTTTAAATAAATCCCTTGTATACCTTGTAGCAGTTGTATCTCTAGTAATTCCTTGTGAAATATCTACCTTTTTCAACATATTGAGGACAATACAAGAATAATTCTTAATGATTAGGGACGGTGCATTAAATTTTTCACATTAGTTGATGCCAAATCATATTATATATTGTTGGAAATACTGAGAGGGGGGTGAATCAGTATTTATTTTCAATTGTTAATTATTGCCAGTTAGATTCTTCACAATTAAAGACACACACACACACACACACACACACACACACACACACACACACACACACACACACATATATATATGATATTAAGAATCAAAGAGAACTTTAGCCCCTTTTAATAATATTATACAATAGATGAGAGAAGGGCACCAACCCTTTTAATGAAACAGGCACCAATCTGTTTGCCAAGCACCAACTTGGACTTTGTTGAGGCTCCGACCTCTAGGGCTTCGACCCTTTCTTCTCAAGGCACCAACCTTGTGTTTAGGAGCTCCTACTCCAAGGACACCAATCCTTCAGAAATCTTTAGAGAGAAAATGTGAGATGTACTTACATAAGTGTCTTCAACAAGATTTATGATACCCAGCCAAAGGTGTCTTCAATAGGTTGAGCCTTCAATTCTTCACTTTCCACAGATCCTCGAGTTCTCAACTTGTTCCAAAAGTTCCACTATCCAATGTATTAATGCTTCTTCAATGTCTTATTGCTTCGCTGTCCAAGCTTCAAGCTTCTCTCTATCCTATGTTCAAAGATCTTCTTCTATTCTTTGTCTAGGGTCCTTCGATATTTAGGCCTCCACCACTAACTGCATATGCATTGATGATCACACCACAATTATCTCAAAGTGTTGGATTTTCGTTGGTGCTATAGCTATTCCTCCACTGAAAATCTGAATGTACTTAGTTATGAATTAATGATGTAATCGCAATATGAGAATGTAAATCTGGGCTTGGGCCCTCCTCCACTTGTTTGTTTTTCAACCCAGCAGTTCAAGATTATCCTTCACATATCCGAGCTTGAGACAGTCCTTTATACAAGCCTGAAACAGTCCTTTATGTATATTCCTAGGTCACAACAAGAGTGAACAGTCTTGAGAGTTATAGTAGGTCTGAGCCACAACAAAAATCCACAGTCTGAAGGGTGATCTCAGAATGTCTGAGCTACAAAAATACTCCACAGTCCGAGGGTGATCTCAGAATGTCTGAGCTATAGCAATACTAAAATACAGGCCTGAAAGTGTTACAGTGAGCCACAAAATTCCTGTAGCTTTCTGCGTAGAGATAATACTTCTTAACATTGAGTCAAGCCTTATCACATATGTCTCGGCTTCTAAAAATTCATTAAGTTCACAAGGTGTGAACTGAGTCTCTGTGGTGTATCTTTGTTAACTGAGTACTGTGTTGTGTCCTCTAAAATTTGTGTCAAAAAAATGAGTACGAATACTATATATATAGTCTTCTTTGCAACGAATAGACATGACCTTGTTTGGAGGCTGACTTGTATCCCTGAGCATAGGTTGGCTCAAAAACATAGAAATATATCCTTAACTTGAAAAATTAATAACTTTCAAACCACTAGCAGGTTTTGGCTGAGTAATAGCTCATTGGAAATCTAAAATTATGCTTTATAAGATGGTATACAACTTAATGTATAAATATTCCTCCAAGGTGTCCAAAATATTTTTCCTTTATAACTGACCTTGAATATTTATGTGCAGAGAGTAAAATTCTGTCTCCAAGGTCATCTTCATTGTTAGGCTTATTCAGCATAGGGTCATAGTCTGGCTTCTCCTTCATCAACCTGTTGCCATCAATGACAACTTGGATTAACAATCTCCCCCTTTGTCACTGGATGGCAATATTCTTCTTCTCTCCCCCTTTGACATCAATGGCAATGGGGTGCCAAAGTACTCCCCCTGTCATGCTGCTCCCCCTAACATACTGTACCCCTGACATGCTGCTTAATTTAATGTGATGCAAGAGCAATGACCCCCATCTTTTGGCAAAGATACTCAAATGCTTCTCGTGGAAGGGGTTTTGTAAAGATATCCGCAATTTTATCTTTTGTGTTGATGTATTCCAACCTGATATTGTGTTCAACAACTTGTTCACGGAGAAAGTGGTATTTTATTGGAATATGTTTGGTTCTTGAGTGCATCACCGGGTTCTTTGAAAGACTGATGGCGCTAGTATTGTCACAAAAAATAGTAATTGGTTGCTTAGTTTCTATGTTGACATCCTTCAAGGCTTCCCTCATCCATAGAATTTTTGTACAACAATTAGCAGCAGCTATATATTCGGCTTCAGCTGTAGAGAGGGATATAGATGATTACTTTTTGCTGAGCCAAGATACAAGACAATCTCCCATAAAGAATGCATTTCCACTGGTGCTTTTTCGATCATCCACGCTTCTGGCCCAATCAGCATCAGAGTAAGCTGTCACAATAAGAGTTGAACTCTTAGGATACCAAAGACCGAAATCAGTCGTTCCTTTCAGATATCTGAGAATCATTTTCACATCTGCTAGATGGGATTGTTTAGGACTTGACTGAAATCTTGCCATCATTCCTACTGCTTGCATAATATCTGGTCTTGTAGCAGTTAAGTATAGGAGAGCTCCAATTATTGATCTGTAAAGAGTTGCATCTATTTGAGGGGTATCATCGTCTTTGCTTAATTTACAATCTGTGGTCATTAGTGTGCTCATAGGTGCACAATATTCCATCCCATATCTTTTAAGCACGTCTTTAAGATATTTTTCCTGAGATATAAACATGCCTACAAAAGTTTGAGATATTTGTAGCCCAAGAAAGTAAGACAACTCACCGATCATTGACATCTCTAATTTTTTGGACATATTTAGAGCAAATTCATGGCTCATTTCTTCATCATTGCTAGCAAAGATTAGATCATCAACGTAAACAAGAGTGATCAGAAGTTTTCCCTTGTCCATCTTCATGTAGAGATTGCTACCTTCCACTCCCTTTTTAAAACCTTCTTGTTGTAGATAGTGATCCAACTTTGCATACCATGCTCTAGGGGCTTGTTTTAATCCATAGAAGGCCTTTTTTCAGTTTGCATACAAAGTCGTTTCCTTCAGCAATATCAATTCCTTCTAGTTGCTCCATGTAAACTTCTTCCTTGAGATCTCCATTCAGGAATGCTGATTTTACATCCATTTGATAAACCATGAATCCTTTTGAGCAAGTAAATGCCAAAAACATTCTTATGGCTTCCATTCGAGCTACTGGTGCAAAGGTTTCTTTGAAGTCAATTCCTTCAATTTGCGAGTACCCTTTGCAGACAAGTCTGGCTTTATTTCTGATGATTTGTCCATCTTCATTCATCTTGTTTTTGAATACCCATTTTGTTCCAATTATATTTTTATATTTTGGGCGAGGTACTAGTTCCCAAGTCTCATTTTTTTCGATTTGAGACATTTCTTATTCCATGGCCTTTATCCAATAAGGATCTTTGCTTGCTTGAGAAAAATTTTCAGGTTCTATTAAAGATAATAGAGCCACATCATCTTTTCATGGGGTGCTTATCATTCTTCTTCAAGTTTGGATTCCTTCATCCATATTTCCGATGACTTGTTCTTCCAGATGATATCTTTGAACAAACTTGATCTTGGAGGGAGTTTGTGAAGATTCATTTTGAGGTTCACTTTGAGATTCTTCATTCTCCTCTTTTCTTTCAGGTTCTTCTTCTTCACTTTGTTCAAAGAAAGACTCAACTTCATGATCTTCAATTCT
The DNA here is from genome assembly GCA_034641835.2 of Pinus albicaulis. Lineage (NCBI taxonomy): Eukaryota > Viridiplantae > Streptophyta > Pinopsida > Pinales > Pinaceae > Pinus > Pinus albicaulis. The sequence continues at coordinate 504,295,757 of CM076570.1, read as the reverse complement.
TTTGTCTGGAAGGCCTTCATCAATCTTCACATCAATGCTGTCCACTATTCTTCGTAGACGATTTTTGTAACATTTGTAAGCTTTGCTCCTAGTGGAGTAACCAAGAAATATTCCTTCGTCAGTTCTAGAATCAAATTTACCTGGTGAGTCATCATTTATTTTTATGAAACATTTGCTTCCAAATATTCTGAAATATTTTACCGAAGCAGGTCTTCCTTTCCATAATTCATAAGGAGTCTTTTCATTATTTGGTCTCAGTTGAGTTCGATTTAAGGTATAAACTGCGGTGCCAACTGCTTCTCTCTAGAATTTTGGTTGCAAATCAGCTGCTAGTAGCATTGTCCTAGCCATTTCTTGAATGGTTCGGTTCCTTCTTTCAACTACTCCATTTTGCTGGGGTGTCCTAGCAGTAGAAAGTTCTCTTTCGATTCCATGCTCTTTGCAGAATTTATCAAACTCTTTCGAAGTGAATTCTCCTCCTCTATCCGTTCTAAGACATTTAATCTTAGAATCTTTTTCATTTTCAATGAGAGCTTTAAGATTCTTAAAACACTCAAATGCTTCGGATTTATATTTTATGAAATATATCCACATCACTCTAGTATGGTCATCAACAAATAGAGCGAAGTACCTTTCACCTTGAAGAGCTGGAGTTCTAGTTGGCCCACACAAATCTGCATGAATGATTTCCAAAGGTTTTGATGTTGAGAACTCCTTGGTTTTGTGGCTAGTTCTAGTTTGCTTTCCATGTTGGCATGGGCCACATACAACTTGATTTGGTTTGCACATTTTTGGAATGTCCCTTACTGCATTAATTTTGCTGATGTTGACTAGGTTATCAAAACTTGTATGCCCCAATTGCTTGTGCCATAACCAACTTTCATCTGTTTGACTTAAGTAACATTTATCTTCTTGGATTCTACTGAGAATGTAAACATTATCTGGTGTTCTTACTCCTTTCGCCACAAGCTCTCCTGAGGACGAGTCTCTTATTTCAAAATTTTTTGTACTAAAGACAACATTATGTCCTTGGTCACAAATCTGGCTGACACTTAAGAGATTGTGTTTGAGCCCTTCTACTAGCAAGGTATTTTGAGCCTTTCCTAGTCCATTGACAAGGGTAGCAGTCCCTTTTCCAGTGATTTTAGCAGATCCACTTCCAAAGGATACATTTCTATTTTTCTTGTTCAATGAGATAAACTTCTTTTGGTCACCTGTCATATGTCTCGAGCATCCACTATCCACGAACCAATGATTTTCTTCACTATGAGCACATAGAGCTAGGCCACATTTATCAGTTTTGAGATTTATGTTTTTAGATTTTTCCCTTTTTAGAGGGAAATTTTGTTCATTATGATCATAATCATCACATAATGAGCAAGATGGATCAAACTTAGCCAAAGGATCAAATGAATTGTAATTTTTTATTTTTTCTTTCTCTTTAGGCCCACGCAGTTGGTTTGGTTAATCATTCAATCTTGGTGCTTCATTCTTATGAGCCTTGCAATGCTTAGCTTGATGCCCAAAGTTTTTACAATTGTAACAATGCCCAAGAAAAATAGTTTGATACCTGTTGTAGTATCCATAGCTTGAATCAACATTCTTCCTTGGAGTTTCTCTTTCAAATCTTGGTTTTGAGATGTGACCTTTTTCCTGAGATGATTTTTCTTCTTTTGGATGGCAAGAGAGTACATCAGCATAACTTCTGGCATTATTCTTCGTACTTGATGATTCTCCTTTGAAACCAATTCCAGACTTGTCATGTTGAGGTCTTTGAGTGTTAAGAATGTTGTCAAGAGCTAGAGAGCTTTTCCAACTCCTTTTGATTTGCTCCAATTCCTTTCTTAGGGACACTATTTCAGCTTCACGTTTTTCACAGATATCATCCTTCTCTTTTAACTTGATGTTCAAGAAGTCTTCCCTTCTTTTTTCTTCCTCTCTTTCTATTTTGAGAGAAATTATCTTCTTTTGTAGATTCTCATTTTCTTCAATGGCACTTATTAGCAAACTATCCATGTTTCTTTCATTTTCTATTTCTGAGTCATCATCATTTGTAAATTCCATGAATAACGTTTCTTTGCTTCCAACATAATTACTTTCCTTATCTGATTCATCATCGCTTTCTTTGTATTGATGCAAATTTCTAGTTGATTTCCTCTTTATGACTATGAATTCATCTTCATCAGACTCATCTTGTTTAGAGAAGAAGTTCTTATTATTAAACCCTTTCTTCTTGTACATCATTCTTTTAGAGTTCTTTTCATCATCACTATCATGTTTTTGAGGACATTTTGCAGTGTAATGACCTATTCTTCCACGATTGAAACAAATAAGAGGGTACTTACCTTTTAGCTTAGATCCCCTTTTTAGTCTTTGTACAAATTGAGCTAACTCGTTTTTAGTATCTGATTCATCGTTGTTGTAATTCCATCCTTTTCCTTCTTTTGTAGATTTTGAGGCTTTGAAAGCTGCTTCTTTGAATTTTGGGATCCCTTTCCTCATCTCATAGGCAATAAGAATTCCATGAAGTTCATCCATCTTGAGAGTATCTAGGTCCTTCATTTATTTTATGGCACTTACTTTGGAGTCGAATCTGTCAGGAAGTGATCTCAATATTTTTTGAACTATGGTGCTTTCTTCAATATTTTCCCCTAGTCCTTTAAAAGACTTAACCACTTCAGCTACTCTGAGGAAGTATGATGCAATATCTTCTTCATTATCCATTTTCAGACTCTCGAATTGTCTTCTATAGGTTTGAAGCTTTGCTTTCTTAACTTTGGAGTCCCCATCATATAGCGAAACCAATTTATCTCAAACTTCTTTGGCTGAGTCACAGTTAATGACTTTCGTAAATTCAGAATTAGTGATTCCACTAGTGATGGAATTTAAAGCTTTGGCATTAGAAATGTAGGATTTTCTTTCATCTGGATCAGTTGGAAGACCGACGGGAGCTTTGTATCCATCCAAAACAGAGTGCCATACTTCAGGGCCAAGAGAAATTAGATAATAGGACATCCTCTTTTTCCAGAAACTAAAATTTGTTCCATCAAATATAGGGAGTTTCCCCGTTGATTCTATGTTCTTCATTGTGCCTAAGAATCCTTCTTCCAGCTGTTAGGCTGATAATGAAGAAACTGGCTCTGATACCAATTGTTGGAAATACTGAGAGGGGGGTGAATCAATATTTCTTTTCAATTGTCAATTATTGCCAGTTAGATTCTTCACAATTAAAGACAGAGAGATATATATATAATAATGATATTAAGAATTAAAGAGAACTTCAGTACCTTTTTAATAATAGTATACAACAGATGAGAGAAGGGCACCAACCCTTTTAATGAAACATGCACCAACTTGGACTTTGTTGAGGCTTCGACCTCTAGGGCTTCGACCCTTTCTGCTCAAGGCACCAACCTTGTGTTTAGGAGCTCCTACTCCAAGGACACCAATCCTTCAGAAATATTTAGAGAGAAAATGTGAGATGTACTTACATAAGTGTCTTCAACAAGATTTATGATACCCAGCCAAAGGTGTCTTCAATAGGTTGAGCCTTCAATTCTTCACTGTCCACAGATCCTCGAGTTCTCAACTTGTTCCAAAAGTTCCACTATCCAATGTCTTAATGCTTCTTCAATGTCTTATTGCTTCGCTATCCAATCTTCAAGCTTTTCTCTATCCTATGTTCAAAGCTCTTCTTCCATTCTTTGTCTAGGGTCCTTAGATATTTAGGCCTCCACCACTAACTGTATATGCATTGATGATCACACCACAATTATCTCAAAGTGTTGGACTGTCGTTGGTGCTGTAGCTATTCCTCCACTGAAAATCTGAATGTACTTAGTTATGAATTAATGCTGTAATCACAATATGCTCCTGAGAATGTAAATCTGGGCTTGGGCCCTCCTCCACTTGTTTTTTTTTCAATCCAGCACTTCAAGATTATCCTTCACATATCCGAGCTTGAGACAATCCTTTATACAAGCCTGAAACAATCCTTTATGTATATGCCCAGGTCACAACAAGAGTGAACAGTCTTGAGAGTTATAGTAGGTCTGAGCCACAGCAAAAATCCACAGTCTGAAGGGTGATCTCAGAATGTCTGAGCTACAACAATACTCCACAGTCCGAGGGTGATCTTAGAATGTCTGAGCTACAACAATACTAAAATATAGGCCTGAAAGTGTTACAGTGAGCCACAAAATTCCTGTAGCTTTCTGCGTAGAGATAATACTTCTCAACATTGAGTCAAGCCTTATCACAGATGTCTCAGCTTCTAAAACTTCATTAAGTTCACAAGGTGTGAATTGAGTCTCTGTGGTGTATCTTTTTTAACCGAGTACTGTGCTGTATCCTCCAAAAATTGTGTCAAACAAATGAGTACGAATACGATATATATAGTCTTCTTTGCAACGAATAGACATGACCTTGTTTGGAGGCCGACTTGTATCCCTGAGCATAGGTCGGCTCAAAAACAGAGAAATATATCCTTAACTTGAAAAATTAATAACTTTCAAACCGCTAGCAGGTTTTGGCTAAGTAATAGCTCGTTGGAAAGCTAAAATTATGCTTTATAAGATGGTATACAACTTAATGTATAAATATTCCTCCAAGGTGTCCAAAATATTTTTCCTTTATAACTGACCTTGAATATTTATGTGCAGAGAGTAAAATTCTGTCTCCAAGGTCATCTTCATTGTTAGGCTTATTCATCATAGGGTCATAGTCTGGCTTCTCCTTCATCAACCTGTTGCCATCAATGACAACTTGGATTAACATAGATTATCCAAGATTGAAATTCATTTCACTAATGACCAGTTGAAAAATTTCATGCATGAACATAATTGCTATGACAATTGACATCATAGTTAATGATATTAGAAAGGAAAGACATTCAAAGCCTTAAGCAACAAACCCTTCCCAACCATACACCTCTGGTGATGATTACATAGGTAGCCTAATTGATCAACAAAATATTTGAAGAAAAGGATTGAACTCATGTGAAGATAGGCTAGGTTCTAATTTTGTATGGAATCACTCAAGGAGGTAGAATTTTCAATCAGGTTACTTACTATCATTTCAATTTACTTGTAGAAGCCATTAGAAAATCTCAACTAGGTGTTTTATTAGGAATGATAGAATTCCACATGTCCTCCTACTTGTTAAATGTAATATGTGATTTTAATACATTCAAAGAGTTAGGTTGGTATTGGTCTCTAGATCAACCTCCTATTCATATTTATTGTAGATATTTACAAAAGGATAGGTACCATTTTCAATATGCACTTATTTGTGATGATTTACTAGCGCCTCTTTATGAATTTGTTTTTTGCAAACCATGTCCAAGGATATATTTAGAAGCATTAGAGCTTTTGGAAAATATTGGGGATTGGTATTTGGAAGAATGTTCTACATACGTTAGGATTTATGGTGCCACAAAAGCACCTCACAAGTTCCCAACCTATGTGCCATATAGGTTGGTAATTCAAGAGATTGGATATCAAACAACTTTGGATGGATTTAATGTATTCTTAATAAAACACCAAAATATTTATGCCCAATCCATCCTCTCTATGTACAAATGTAGGGGCTAATATATTCCACCTAAGCTGGTATGGGATGGGAGAATATTGATTCATATGATTTTAATTTATAATTTGGATTTTTCAAGGTTGATGCAAGTTCCTGAGGCTTCCAAAAAATATTTGAGAATTTATTTGAATTTAGCATCTTCCTTGATTGTGGGGATGTCCATTAAGAGAGTATCATCCACAAATTGTTGATGGGTCGAGGATGGGACATTGTTATGAAGCTTAAGGCCAACAAGAGTGTTGTTAAGGCTAGTTGTCCTTAGGGTTCTTCTTAGGCCTTCTGCCATAATGATGAAGAGGAAGGGAGACAGGGGGTCTCCCTGTATTATATCTCTGGAGGGGCATAAAGGCTTCGAGGGAGAGCCATTTATAAGGATGGAAAAGAAGGCCCCAGAAACCATGGCCATGATCCAATTTATACAGTCCTGATTGAAGCCAAAGGCCTTTAGGACATCCTGCATGTAATCCCAACTTATTTAATCAAAGGCTTTCGACATGTCGAGTTGCATCATCATGCAAGGCTTCTTTTGAGTTTTGAGATACTGAATTAATTCATGGGATAGGATAGTGATTTCCATAATCTGTTGACCCTCCACATAACCCGATTTGGTTCAAAGATATGAGGAGGTTTAGGACCATTTTAACTATGTTGGCTAGGACCTTAGAGATGATTTTTTAGATTACATTGTAGAGGGTAATGGATCTTAAGTGATCCGAAGAGTCAACACCTTCTTCTTTGGGAATGAGCACGAGGAAGGCAACATTGATATATTTTAAGAATGTTTTATTAATTCTCGAATCCTCCACCAGAGCATGAACTTCCTTTTTCATGAAATGCTAGTAGGATTTATAAAAATCATTAGTGAATCCATCTGGGCCGGGGGCTTTCCCGTTGGGCATGGACATAACAACCTCCTCCACCTCCTACATTGAGAATTATCTTAAGAGAATTTTGTTGTGGTCCTGATTGAGGATGGAAAGGATGTTGCCAGTGATTTCCTTGATTTCTCGGTGTATATCAACCCCGAGCTCCTCTAGGTTTTTTCTGTAGTAGTCATTTAGCTATGTCACTATGTACTCATGGGTATGGACAATATTTCCATCATTAGATTTGAGGCCAAGGATTTTGTTATGTTTCCTGTGCTGAATCATTGAGCGATGAAAGAAGGATGAGTTGTTTTCACCAAATTTGAGCCACGGATTTGAGACTTTTGCTGCCAAAGTTTCTCCTCCTGTAAGACTATCTCTTCCCATCTCTTTTGGAGTTGACTATGTAGCTGTAGTTTTTGAAGCAGTATTTTTGGAAAGCCTTAAGGTTTTCAAAAGAAATCTTGGTCTCTTGAATGAGAACAATGTATGGTTTGTATGTGGTGAGACTGTGCTTTAGGATTCTTCTTTTTCCTGGACCATTTAGGCCTCTTAAATTCAAAGAGACACAATTGATTGATAAAGGTGGGAGGTTAGAGTGAGAGATCTTACCTTTCCTTCATTGAGAAGTATTTCTCCAAGTTCTTGGGGGAGTTGGCTTGTGGTTTTACTTCCTCTTTGTCTGTCGGGTCCTTTGGTGTTGTACTGCTCGACTTTCATGTTTTCTAAGATTCCTTTATGTGCCAGGTCATCTGGAAGCTTCTTGAACGTACCTTGTATTAATTATTCTTGTAACATGTATGCTCCCTCTATTTTATATATTTTATCCTCAAGTATGTCTTCCAAGCCACTTTTTTCCCATTCTTCTGCTATGGAATTGAGATCAAATCCTTTAAGGGCTTCCTCTATTGCGTGGTTTCCAGGCGAGGTTTCTATCATTGATGGTTCCACGTCATTATCCTCTAGAATGCAGTCTTCTCCTGCTTGAAGGTGCTTGGATTTATCCATTTGTGGTTGAGTTTGACTTGTCGAGTTTTGGATTATCCTTTCGTTTTCTTCCTCATTTTTGTCCCCTGAGGTTGGTTCTTCTTTCTCTTCCTGTAGGGCTTCATATTTATTTTTACTAGTTGCTCGATAATTACCTTGTTTACCTTGCGTCTTCCTGCTGTGTCTATTTTTGGATTCAACTTTGGTGAGCCCTTGTTCATCTAACTTATTTTGGGCTTGAGTGTTGCTTTTTTGTGCCTTGTTCAGGGGGTAATATCTAAATAGGTTCCTGTGTTCATGGCATTTTCTGCAATGGAATGGTATATGTTCATAGTCTATATTTTGGAGCCAAACCTTGTCCTTGAAGACAAGCTTGATTTCTTTCGGTAGAGCATCATAAACATCCATGTATACACATATTCTAGCATATGAGACATAGTAACCATTCCTAGTTCCCTCTGACATTTTTATGTATTCTCCTAGCTCATTTCCTATTCCTTTTAGCCACTGATGGAGTCTAGTAATAAGTGGCAGCGAATAGAGCCTGACCCAAACATGGACTCTAGTAAATTATCATTTGTAGGAGTGAAACTCTCCTTCCAATAGATCATGTAGAGCCCTACTGAGTTGAAGAAGTATGGGCCTCCTTCGAATATTCGATCTCTGTCTTATAGGAGGTAAAAAATGACTACTAAGAATCCTTTCGATCCGAGTTGTAGTCTGATCTCTCCTTTAGGGCACCATTTGGTTTGAATACACCAGTTTAAGGCTTTTTCTGTGGGCCATATTCCCATGAATTTGGAGATGTTTGTTTGTTCTTGCATGAAGTCTTTTTAGGCTGCAACATCTGGGTCCTAGATATCCAACACCGATATATTTTTTGCCTTGGGTTTGCAGATATTCTTAGGCTTTTGTTTGGCCCCTTGGGAGCTTTCCAAGTGGAGGTGCTCGGGCTTGACTTCAAAACCATATTGTGAAGTTGAGGCTTCTTTTGAGATAGTTCCAGATGCATGCTTGTCTTCTTCTGAGATTCCATTTTCTTTTTTACTTGCTTCTGTAGATTTAATTAATCTATAAGAGTGAAAGGCATAGTAGGTAGTGAGCCTTGTGAAGAAGGAAATATCATGCTCTTTATTGTTTTCCATGACAGTATCTCGAAAGGAGGGCGCCTGCATGCCTCCTTCGGCCTTTGCCATTGTCTGAACCTTGCAGGATGATGGAAACCCTAGCAGCAAAGTTCAAAAACACTAGTAGAGAGATTTCTCTCCTTTGATGTTGATATTTTGTATTTTGTATTTTTATTTATTTATTATTTTTTTTACTTTATTTTTTCTGTAGGGTCCATGTCGATCATAGACTAGAAACCCGATCCCATTATGTATCAATTTGATAATTAATTTTAAAGTTTTCGTTATAATGGATCGAGTCCACCCCCACAATGTGTCAATTTCATGGTTGGTCTTTAAGTTTTCATTACAATGGGTCGAGCCCACCTACACCACGTGTAAATTTAATGGTTAATTTTTAAAATTCTGTTGCAATGTGTTAAGTTATCTTAGGCTAAGATTTTAAAAAATTACTCTTGGTATAATGACCCTTTCATTCATGTGTTCAGTTTTAAAGATTTGTAGTCATAAAATTTTCCATGTGCCATGGTTGAAATATGTTGAAAACTTAAGGTTTCTTGTAGTCATGATCTTTGGTTTTAATTCCATGGTTGAAAAATTGTCAAAATTTTAAGGTTTTTCTAAGTCGTGATACTTTATCTTTAATGTTATGGTTGAAAACAATTATAAGTATTTTTTCTTTAACACCATGGCTGAAAATTGTTGGAATTTTAAGGATGTTTAGAGACGTGATATTTTATCTTTAACGACATGCTTGTAAATTGTTGGAATTTTAAGGATTTGCAAAGACATGATATTTTATCTTTAATGCCATCCCTGAAAATCGTTGGAATTTTAAGGCTTTTTAGAGACATGATATTTTATCTATGCCATGCCTAAAAATAGTTGGAATATTAGGAATTTGGCTTCTGTGATTTTAAACTATTTTTAAGAACTACTGATTATTAATATTAAATTATATTCATATATAATTAAATAAAAATAATTTTAAATTATTTTTAAATTTTATTAATTATTAATATTAAATTATTTTCAAATAGAATATTTGAGAACTATAAGTAAATTTTAATAAAATTTGAAAAATCTTTTATTCAAGTCAAACTAGCCGTTTTTCCAACGGTTAGATGGAGCTGTCCCTTTCTATTTAAATAGGTTTCTTCATCAGATTTCTCATCTTGTCCTGATGATGAACCACACTGGCTGGTTCGAAACACATTGACACAAATTTCTTATATGTGATTTTTACCGAAAATTTCTGAATAGTTGGAATTTTAAGGTTTTTCAGAGTCATGATATTTTATATTTACCGTCATTATTAAAAAATGTTGAAAATTTACCCCGAAAGAATGACGTTATTCTAGCATCAACACTTTTCATTTTTCAGGGTGTTTTTGCAAAAAAAAAAGGCTTTTACTGCCATTTTTAAAATATGTTGAAAAATTACCCCGAAAAAAAAAGAAAAAAAGAAAAAAAATGGTTATTCCAGCATCAACACTTTTCGTTTTCAGGCTGTTTTTTTGGTGTTTTTTGGCTAAAGTTCTCGTTTTTAGATAATAGTTCTTGTTTGATCTAAAAATTTGTTAATCAAAAACTTTGTTTGCAACTATTTATACAATATGACAACTAGTCCTTGTCACCAGCAATTACTTTAGAAAGGAAAATTTTCATCAACATATTGGTTGCAATACCAACCCTAACAAAAATATTCTTTGATCTGCTACACATTTCTGAGCTCTCGTTTTTAGATAATAGTTCTTGTTTGATCTAAAACTTTGTTAATCACAAACTTGTTTGCAACTATTTATACAATATGACAACTAGTCCTTGTCACCAGCAATTACTTTAGAAAGGAAAATTTTCATCAACATATTGGTTGCAATACCAACCCTAACAAAAATATTCTTTGATCTGCTACACATTTCTGAGCAGCAGTCAAGGAACATTGATCACATAAAAATAAAATCAGAGAATGGAATCAAACTGTGTTCAACAAATTCACACTATAATTTTGTCCTGGGCATCAATCATTCCAATGACAGAGTGGCTCTCAAAAATTGAATACAAGCACTATTATTTAATTAGTTATAAATTTCAACTAACAACAACACAACATACCCCTTTTACAATATTTTTCCAGACTTGTAACATTAATGAATGGTCAAAGCATCCCTCCCATCTACAATATATCCACTTCAAACAATACAACATCAATCTCAAAGAGAACAATCGACAAGTCTATCACAAATTCAGATTATGATTACAATAATTAGACCAGTATTGGTCCATGACATCAATAGCTCATTATCTCTAGCAATCATCAAAATGACATATCTCTAGATTCCATGAACTTCACTTCAACAACAAAAAAATCATCAAGTTCCATCAATCATAGATCACAATATCAATATTAAAAATCACTCATGTGAAGAAAGCAATACTGATCCTGGTTAGCGACATAGATCCTCATGAACAACTTGTTATTAGTACTAGAATAGTAGAAACCCTCGTAAACAATAATTGCAATAGATTCAAGACAAACTTGGTCTCTGTCATCAACAATACCTCAACAACATATATTCATTGTTATTCATCTGTATATCAAAGAATACCATAAAAATAGTTATGACCTAGTCAATAAAATACCAACATTGATCTCACTTTCAAGTAATTTTCCAACCCAAAAGCTACAATTATCAGCATCAAATAATATCATGGAAAATTCCATCATAAAAACAAGATAATCTCTGACATGCTTCAACTGCTATAACAATAACCAATAAAAAATTCCACATATAATATCAACAACAATATCCTTGATGAATAAGGACTAGATATTTGAGCAACAAAAGAGATTACTCAGTCACAAAAGTAACCCCTCACAAATGTTACATGGCCATTTATAACTCTCACAGATAAAAAACACACAGGGTTTTCTCGAACTGGGTTTCAGTCCAGGTTAGTTACATATCAAATCGCAACATTCTCGGAAAATGAATATGGAAGCAACCAAAGAGTTGTAACACCCAATCATTCACGATCTTTGATCATACCATCAAACACATAAAACAAATAAAATTAATTAGACATGTTGCACATATGAAAATCACACACTGGATGCTCCTGATCACAAGAAAAGAGAAAAACACTAGACTCACATCCATACTCAATAAGCATTTACACATTTCATGAATCAATCTCTACAAGCATAGGTTCATTAACCAAAATAGAGGAACATTTTTCACCAGGTCCAAGATATGGTTTGTAATCAAATTGTCATTGTTCCTTACACACTAGGTCAAGATGATATCATTAATGCACTAACACAACGATCAATCACACCAGAACAAAGGTAAAGAACCAATGCATCTGATTTTTCACCTTATGCACTAGGCATTTTTTCCAGATCAAATGAAGTGAGACGAATCAAATCATAATGGATAGTGCATGCCTTAGATCTGGTTTCAACGCCAGTTTGAAGATATACTAGGATCCGTACTCATAACACCAAGGCTATGTGACGATCCTTCACCTGTACCAGAAGAACAAATAATAGAAACCATTATAATAATCAAATTATGCTACAATCTTGACTATTTAAGTAAGCCACCACTGAGCTTAGATAACACACACACACACGCACACTTGATCACTCACACACCATATCATGAGGTATGAGATTGGTTTCATCAAGTGCCATTCAACATTTGTTTAGATACATTTATATCCCCCTTAAATGAATTAGGATGATGCCTAATACCATGAGTTTTACCATGGGAAATATGATGGTAAGATGGGTTGACCTTACAAATTATGGGAAATTTACCAAGGTAAATTGATTTCTTCACAACATGGGATGATTGACACAAGACTAGGAATTTCTAAATAATGCAAGTGGCCTCATCCAAACAATCGACATTACATCTGCATGGAAAAACAGAAGAGGTGGTAATGTGTTTTTCTTTGAACATCATGTGACCCACTAGCGATACCAGTCCCATCATCATAATGACAACCCCAACAAACATAGGACCTGGTGCTTTTGAATATAAAGGCCTCCATAGAGGCATGTTGGGATTTCGCGAATGGTATTATTATTTATTTGTATAATTGTAGAAATAAATGAGTTATTTTCCTCTGGCTTTCGAGTGTAGTAAGGGGAATTATGTTTTTCATATATCCTCGAGTGAGATTATTTATGGATTTGATTAACCTCTCAACTATGGAGGTTTAGGTCAGCAGGATGTGAACCTTTGATACAATCTAAAAAATGTATTAATATCATGGAATTATTAGTGTGGATAATTTACCAGTAGGCACCCTTCACACTCATTTTTACTTATATTACTTGCTTCAAAACAAATCCATACATCCTTGCTTCACCAATGTGCTAATCCGGAATTCGAATTCTTACACTTGTCACTTTATGAAAGTGAATGTATTGTGATATATTGATTTTTAACCATTTCAATACATGCACAACTATTATGATCAACAACTTCTATTTCAAACAATGAAAATTATAAATAAGAGTGTTGTAAAATACGAATGTTGATTGCAGAAGAATATTCACTGTCAATTATCAGAGAAGTGTATTAACCAATGTTCGCAACATCATGGCTACAAAATGGTCACTCATTCTCATTGCATCAAAACATAATTCCCCGTGTCAACCAAACCAAAATTATCACTATATCAGACACCATTGTTCATATTAATGCCAACACAACAATGCCAAGAATACACCCCTTTGGCATTGGTAGCAACCACCAAAAAACTCATCACTTGTTAAGAAAATAATTGTGGATGATTTCTCTCTCTCCCCCTTTGACGTTAATGGAAAAGGGTATTCATATTTGAAACTTCTATTGTGATCCCAATACACCTCCAATTACCAATAATATATTCTAAATCCTACTGATACTTGTGGCTGCTCCATTCGCTCTCCTTGAGCATGTGACATACCTACATATTAAACATTAGAATTCTTTTTGATAACTATTGTGACTCCTGCAAAAAAATGTGACATAAATTTCAAACCACTCCAAACAATTGTTGATCCATTATTTTTCTGGTTATTCTCCCCTAAGCATGTAGGACACTCTAATATTATCATCCAATTATGTATTGGACATACAAGCTGATTGGATAAGCTTGCTACATAGACTCATATTCAACAAGAATCGCTAATCTTCTCCCCCTATGTTCATGTATTATCCTTCCATGACGATATCCTAACTCTTCTACTATAAATTCATCTTCAATAGCTATGTACCTTCCTCAAGAAAATTTAACCATAATATTAACTTATTTACGGAGATTTAACGGGAGGAATAATAAAAAATAACCAACAACAAAATAAATAAACATGAAAACATAATATTTAACAGGAAAAAACCTCAATTGTGAGGAAAACCCACCCAAATGAAATTTCATTAGCCTTGGCCAAGACCCTGGCCAATCCGAGCAAGTGAGCCTTCACTGCTCACCTCCAGGCCTTTATTACAATGAAGTCTTCCCAACCTTTTATAGGCTCCATTACATGAAACACCATGAGCCAAAAACTATGGGTACACAATACCATGTGCCCCAAAAATACTCGATTGTTTAACTTGGTCAAACTTGACTCTAACCTTGAGTCCATTTACCTACATTCCCCCCTTAAACTTGACTTGGGGTTTCTTGACTAAATCCAACAAAAACTGCTAAGTGAGACAACCCCTCTCACTCTAGTCTTTTCCCCCTCAAAGTTTTTACCCAGGGTATTTGTTAACTTGGCATCCCCCTTATCACCTAGGTCTAACCCAGAATTTACTAGTGATTACCCAAGGGTACACATGTCATACCAGGTCTTACAACAATATGCCTATTTACATGCAATAAATTTGACTCCATTACAATAATTTTTTTAAATTTTTTTTCATTGTTTCTTTTCTAGCACATCCTCTCTTCTTCTAAGCCTCATGCTCTCCTCGAAATATCAAACCCTTGTTGTACACCATTCCATATCTTTCCATAAGCATGGCCGTATTCATGTAGTGCTACACAATTTCTTGTTATCTCCAAAGAATACCTTGATCTATGATGGGTTGCACATCACCTAATAGCTCAGGATTTTAACGTGACTTTGATCAATGCTCTTGTCCTTACTCATGGAGCCTACCGTGGCTAATAGATCCAATTTCTCTCACTCCAATTGAATCCATCTACAAAAATTCTACATATTCGATCTCAATGACTTCCCCAACATTTCCAAGGCTAACATCGCTTCCTCCAAAAGGCCACTACAATCTCCATTGTTTGCACAACCAATAAATCATTCATTGCCTCAATGACCACCAATTTTTCAATCGATGGAAATAATTCCCTCTACAGGTTCGAATTGACTAGGCCATATACCGCAATCAACGTTTCAGGGTTTCCCTTATTAAGGTTTGAACATATGAGACCTATAGTTATACCAGTCTCGTCTCTCCACCATCTTCTTCTCTCTTTGTTTCCTGGGTTGTGCGCCACCACAAAACATTATCCCATCACTCCATTCACACATCTGTTGTAACTCTCTGTCCAAAATATGCGGTTGCAAATATCCTTCAAAGTACGACCTAGCTCGGTTCCTGCTTTCACTGAGAATGCCTACGCACTAAAATGGCCAAGCTCTCCCCAACATCGCACCGGTTGGAAATCTCTAGCACGCAAGCGACAAGGCTGTCGGGGCTATCTTGATGCAAGCCCCGACACCTGCATCCTAGATAGCTCTTGCCCTCCTGATTCTCTTGGGACTTTCCCACGAAATTTTTGTTCTCATTGTTGTCATCCCATGCTACCAGCACCTCATGTTGCTACGATCTTATGCCTCATATTCGGCTACACTGCCCTTGACTTACAATTTCATGCCTCATTTATGTATTCTCCAAGACCACCATAGTCACGGTTTTCCTCCTCGGCATGGCCTGAGTGTTTCCTTTTCATGACCATCTCATGTTGTCGGCTCCAACCACGTACAACATTTGTATTCACAGATTCTCATATAATGATCCAAAAGCTATGGAAGTCTGATGAGGAGTAGAGCCTGAGCCCCTCCACGTCCACTACACTTTCCTCGTCCACCTCGATCTTCAGGTGACTGTTCCGGTGGCTCCTAACAAAAATCGTGTAGGTAGGCACATTGCCCCTCTTGTAGTGCCAGTGCTTGCTCCCACATCAACTCTTCAACGTGGCGAGTCGAGAATGTTCATATGTTTTCCCAATAGTAGAGTCACTTATCGCATCCAATAGTGATGTGATCGCTTCATCGATTTTATATGGCCATTACCCTTTCTAGGATGTCATATCTCTGCAGCCCAAGCTTGCCTTGCGACCATAACTCTTTTAAACCCTTAAATTCCAGATCCAGATCTGCATCAGTGCAACAAATCATATCTCCATTCACAGGCCAATAAAACCCTTGGCAACAAAAGCATCCCTCTGAAGCCAAATATGGATTTGATACCAAATGAAGAAAATTTAACCATAATTTTAACTTATTTATGGAGATTTACCAAGAGGAACAATGAAAAATAACCAGCAGCAAAACACATAAACATGAACACATCATATTTAACTGGGAAAAACCCCAACTCCGAGGAAAACCCACCCTAATGAAATTTCATTAGCCTTGCCCAAGATCCTGGCCAATCTGGCCAAGTGAGCCTTCACCGCTCACCTCCAGGCCTTTATTACAATGAAGTCTTCCCAACCTTTTATAGTCTCCATTACATGCAATACCATGAGCCAAAAACCATGGGTGCACAATACCATGTGCCCCAAAGCTACCCGATTTTTTAACTCGGTCAAACTTGACTCTAACCCCGAGTCAATTTACCTAACATTCCCCCCTTAAACTTGACTTGCAGTTAATTGACTAAATCCAACCAAAAATGCTAAGTGAGACAACCCCTCCCACTCTAGCCCTTTCCCCCTCAAAGTTTTTACCCAGGGTAGTTGTTAACTTGGCATCCCCCCTATCACCTAGGTCTAACCCAGAATTTACCAGTGATTACCCAGGGTTACACATTCCATACCAGGTCTTACAACAATATGCCTATTTACATGCAATAAAATTTGACTCCATTACAATAATTTTTTTTAATTGTTTATTTTCTAGCATATCCTCTCTTATTCCAAGCCTCATGCTCTCCTTGAACTATCAAACCCTTGTTGTACACCATTCCATCTCTTTCCATAAACATGGCCTTATTCACGTAGTGATACACAATTTCTTGTTATCTCCAGAGAATACCTTGATCTACGATGCGTTGCGCATCAACTAACAGCTCATGATTTCGATGTGTCTTCGATCAACACTCTTGTCCTTACTCATGGAGCCTACCATGGCCAATAGATCCAAGTTCTCTCTCTCCAATTGAGTGCATATACAAAAATTCTACATATTCGGTCTCAATGACTTCCCCAGCATTTCCAAGGCCAACATCGCTTCCTCCAAAAGGCCACTACAATCTCCATAGTTTTCACAACCAATAACTCATTCATTGCCTTGATGACCACCAATTTGTCAATCGATGGAAATAATTCCTTCCGCAGGTTCGAATTGACTAGGCTATATACCGTAATCAACGTTTCAGGGTTTCCCTTGTTGAGGTTTGAACATACGAGACCTGTGGTTATTGTTACACCATTTTTTGGTCATCTCACCTTTTCTTATTAGATGGACCCAAGTACACCATGTAAGACCAGTTTTACCCCAAGTAAAACTGCTTTCACTATGTTAATTAAGGAAACCCTAAAAGGAATAATTAATTAAACCACAATTTAATTATTATTCCCAGTCATGTTTAACCCAAAAACAAAGAAATTAATGAGATACACCCATAGTTATCTTATTATTTTCTAGGAATAATTATTTAAATAATATTCCTTGTTAAATATGACCAAATCAACCACTATTAATTAAATAAATCATTATTTATTTGATTATATCTCAACCACTTTCTTAAAAGGATAAATAAATCATTTATTTATTTATTCTTCACTAATCAAGGGATTTTGACCCAAGTCAAAGTCCCTTTCCCTCCAACAAATAATAATAAAATATTCCATAGAGGTGGATCTAGATTTGGTTAACATTATTTTAATCATGCACCAAGATCTAGAACGACCCAATATTTTTTTATAAATAGGAGGGTTTTCCCCTTCATTCTTCACCTTTTGTTGCATATTAGATCACTCTGGATCTATACACTTGGTCTCATTTCTGCCATTTTGCTCCCATTGAGCTCTACCTTCTACATTGGGTTTTTCTACATCTACAAGAGAGAGAAAGTTTAGATCTGAAGTGCTGAGGACTACAAAGAACCCATCCCATTGAGGAGATCTGGATACACCTTCTTGTTTCCTCCCAGGTGCCCTGTAATATAAAAATTCATTCAAAAATCGTGTTCTTGTCTTGTCTGTTGGATGCATGGAGCAAACTCTTTACTTTACTGCTTAATGTCTTTCCATTTATAGATCTGTTTGTTGCAGCAATTTAACCACTAATTGCAGATCTGAAGATGTTTTGCAGCCATTATTGTTGTTAGGGCTATTAGTTATGCGTAGCTAAAGTGGTTCTTTTTCGTACACTTCGACGAAGAATTCATACTAACAGTTATACTAGCCTCGTCAACGTTATGTCCTCTATCAGTGATTTGAACCTCATTCAAGATGTTATGCTTTAACCATTCAACCAATAATACATTAGCAACAATTGTATTTTTAACATTGATACTAGAACTACCTTTTTCTATCACTTTGACTGGTGCATTGTTTCCAAGAATAACATTTCCATATTTGGTTTTCTTTAAAGAGATAAACCTTCTCTTATCTCCAATCATATGATGAAAAGAACATCCATTGTCTACGTACCAATTATCATCTTCCTCTAGCACAAACATGAATACTAGGCTGCACTTCACTTGTTGCTTTTCCTTTTTCTTCCTTATATTGGTATGTTGAATTTTGATAGAGGTATATTCTTCTAGCATTTTGTTAAATGAATCCTCTTTTGATTTCTTGTTGAACTAATTTTTCTGAATAGGTTCTTCCTGTTATTTGAATTTTCTTAAAGAACTCATTAACATGCTCCTACAATCCTTTTCCATGTGTCCAAACTTATTGCATGCATAACATCTTATGTGACAAGAGAAGGGGGAAAACGAATCACGTTTTCCAAAACTATTGTTCATATATGATTTTTGCCTCATATCCTTTTCATTTCCATATGATTTTCAGCTATAGCCTTGCGTCCTAGTAAATTACAAGAAAAAATTAGCCATGAAAGAAACTTGTATAACTAAGAATAAATAAGATTCTTGTGGGGAGTGTTCTTCCCTAATTACTTGCTTGAGAAAGCCACGCGATTTGATTGTAATTTCTAAACAATATGCGGCAATATGTTCAAATTTGTGGCAGAAAATGAATTAATGTTCCTCCTTTGGAAACTTGTATTTATGCCATACTCATCCTTAGGAGAAAATAGTCTTCTTGAAAAAGTCACTCTTCTTGGTTGTTGGTTTTGTGACTTTCTTCCTTTATTGTTGATCACATTACTTGCTTTTATATCACGTTGTTTCCTATTTCATTACTAAGGTTTTCAAATGTTGCCTTATTGTCTTCTTGTTTGCCTATACATTCATGTGAGTTGGATTCTACCTTAGTTGTTTCATGAAATCTAAGACCTGATTTAATAAAGGGAGACCTTTGACAACTGAGAATATTATGCAAGATCTTGGAACTATCTTGAAATTTCAGTTATTTTCCCTTTTCTTCTATATCACTTCTTAATGAGAGAATCTCAGCCTCTAAACCCTCACAATAACCTTCTCTTTCATTGAACTATCTTCTCATTAATTATTCAACTCTTCTTGCCTATTATAACTCAATTTTCAACCTGATAATTTCTTCTTTAAGCTCATACACTTTTTCATTAAAAATATGGAGTAACTTCTTATATTGAAATTATTTTTCATTTGTCTCTTCTAGATTAGTCCTTAGAGAAATGATTTCAGCTTCAAGTCTCTCGCAATGTCTTTCCTTTTCATTAAGATTTCCATTCATTAATTCATTGGCTCTTTTAGCCTATTCTAGTTGGGCATGTAGGACTATTAAACATTTATTTGATTTATCCACATCCTGATCCCTATTCTCATATACCTACAACTTCTTCCTAAGAATCTTAATATTTTCTAAGGCAAAAACAAGTTTCCTTCTGAAATCAAATTCATTTTCTAACCTTTCTTCTCCTCCTTCTGAAACATCATTAGATCCTCCTGTAACATTGATGCATAGCCATATTCATCTTTTGATAGACTACCATTTTCTTCTTCATATGCATTGAGTATTTCCTCATTCCTATGCTCTTGATCATTATTATGGATTTCAAAACAGGAAGTAAGATGACCTATCTTCCTACATAGAAGCTTACCTAGTGATTGAATTTGTTCTTCATCTACATTTCTTTCAATGATATTTCCTTCATGGAGTTCTTGCAGCTCGTCCCATACATCATTTGAAAATACATAATACATAATTTTATCAAATTATGAATCAAGTAGACTACAATATATGGAATTCAAAGCAATAACATTTAATTGGAATACTTGACACTATGAGCGATTTTCAGTATATCCATTACTCACTAGATTCCAAAGTTACATCATTTCTAAGAGAGATTGATTTAGATTTCATCCTTTCTTTCCATACCTGATAGTTTGGATCATTGATATTAAGCATACCTTAATGATAAATATTTATTGAAACAAATTACTTTTCATTTGATTTTCCTTTTTCGACAACTGTTGATATTTCCAATACATCTGATACACCACTTGAATAATCACTTTCCTTCATATGAATTTTCTTCTTCTTCTGAGATGCCTGCTTCTCGTTCTTCCTTTTATTTGCCGTAATTACTTGGATCTCCTTCCAAATGTTAAAATGGTTCTTAAAAAACCTATATATAATACCAATCTTTGGACATACTAAGAGGGGGGGGGGGGGAGTGAATCAATATTTTAGGATTTATTACAAATTTATATTTTTAATTTGTGTAGCAATAAATCATATGAGCATAATCATAAAACAAGCAATCACATGGGAGAAAACCACCATTCTTATTCTTCTCTTATTAATTATTTCTTTACATATGTTCATTGGCACTGACCAATAGGAAGAACCGATTCTCTTGCACTATTTTGGTGGCACCCACCAGCAGGAATCTCCCACTCTCTTTCATTGTTTCGTTGGCACCCACCAATAGGAAGCACCCACTCCCTTGTACTGTTATTCTGGAATCCACTAGCAGGAAGCATCCACCCCATGTAACTATTTTTCTCGCACCAATTAGTTAGAGGCACCAACCTTATTCGTGGAACTCCCTTTCATCCATTTTCAAACTGGATCCACTTCCTTTAGCACAAATTCAAAACCAATACAAACTCTTCAACAAATCTCTTTAGTATTCAACAACACATCATCAACATAATTTAAAATTCTTGCAACATAAAATATGAATAATCGACCCTATCATCATATCTAACATAGTTGCTGATCAAACGAGAACTTTACCGATTACCCATTTTTTTGAGGTAGTAAAAAAATAACCCAATTTTGAAAAGTGGTTATTCAGAATAAACCTTTTATTTTTTGGAGCATATTTTTGACACTTAAATTTTTCTTATGTATCAAGTATGATTTTTTTTTTAAATGTTAGCTTCTTGTTCTTCCTTTTATTTTCCATAATTCCTTGGATTTCCTTCCAACTGTTAAAATGGTTCTTAAAGAACCCTTGATCTAATACCGATCGTTGGACATACTAAGAGGGGGGGGGGAAGTGAATCAATATTTCATGATTTATTACAAATTTTTATTTTTAATTTGTTTAACAATCAATGATATGATAATAGTCATAAAAAAAAACTCTTATAAATATCAAGCAAAAATGACACAAATATTTTTGGGTGGGAACACACAAAGGTATAAAACCACCACCCTTTTTCTTCTCTTCTTAAATATTTCTTTACATATGTTCACTAGAACCATCCAATAGGAAGAATCGATTCTCTTGCACTATTTTGGTGGCACCCACTAGAAGGAAGCACCCACTCTCTTTAATTGTTTCGCTGGCACCCACCAACAGGAAGCACCCGCTCCCTTGCACTGTTTCGCTAGCATCCACTAGCAGGAAGTATCCACTCTCTTTCACTATTTTTTTGGCACCAACTAGATAGAGGCACCAACCATATTCGTGGAACTCCCTTTCATCCATTTTCAAACTGGATCCACTTCCTTTAGCAAAAATTCAAAACCAATACAAAATCTTCAACAAATCTCTTTAGTATTCAACAACACATCATCAACATCATTTAACATTATTACAACATAAAATATGAATAATCGACCCTACCATCATAGATTCTAATAACATCAATATTATATGTCCCATGCAACCCTGTCATAACACCAACAACATCCATATCCTAACAAAATCAATTATGATTAACACTTATACCATTGATCTAGATTTATGCAGGAACATAACGAAACAAAAAAATACACATAAAATTAGAGATGCAGCAGAAATAAAACTTCATTTCATTAATAAAAAATAACTAAATATGCTTACAGACAAAATGGAAATAAACTAGCTAGGGCGCTGGCAGCTTGTCTCTAGGAAGAGATGTGACGGCTACAGGCCTCAAAACTGTCTTACAATGAGGCTCGAGGGCCTATTTATTATTGAGAAACAATGGATAACCCTAAACATCCAAAAATCTAACCCTAGGAGATGAAGTGCCAAAACTATGGGCCCTGTTTAGGTAAATTGGTACATCAATCTTCTCGGGGACGCAACTATGGCATACGATCTCTGTTTGACGTGCACAATACCTCGTTAGAAAGATCTATATGAGGAATACAACTTTTTATGTGATAAACATCAAAGGAAATTCCATGTTGCTCCTGATGTTTCCAAAAAACTTCGTTTAGGGCCTCAAAACGACTCTGGAAGTTTAGGACCCGAAAAACTGCTAAAAATAGTAAAATGTGCTACAATTAAGGAAACTGAAAAATTGAAAGAAACAATGGTGGGGCCCCAAGTGGAATAGGTAGGTGGCCACCAATATCCACCTAGATCATTCCTCCCCCCTTAGGAAGCAATGGTCCCCATTGCGTTGAGTTCCTCCATGAGATGAGGAAACTTGTGCTAAACTTGGTCCCCAATGAACCATTTGCCTTGGTGCAGGAGTTCGCTAGATTTGACAACCCGATACAGTTGGATCTTATGCTAGCGATTTTTTTTTTATTTTCATGTCCATGATACTATTCGTGGTGGCTTGTTCCATGCACTCTAGGTTTAACTCTGTTGATGTGAGTTGTTTTGCAATGTCAGAGGTGTCTAGTAGAGGTGGGAAGTAGGGCTGAAGGCAGTCCACATTGAACACTGGTTGCATACCAAGGAATGGTGGAATAATGAGATCGAAGGAATTGGCCCCTACAGCCTTGGTTATGGTGTACGACCCATATCAGAGCGGGCAAAGCTTGTGGTGAGGTCCAGTGAGGCGCTCCTTCTGCAAATGTAGCCACACTTCGTCGCCCACCTGGAAGTTGTGTGGCACCCGATGTTGATCATGTAGTCGCTTGTACTTAGCATTGCCTTTGTCCAATATGTCATGAACCTGTCGACGTATGTGCTAAATGTGCTCAATGAAGTTGTTCTACTTGTCAGCTTCTGACTAGACATGAGCCGAATCACCCTGAGTATCCACGAATGGCATGGCTACGTCAATGGGACATAGTGGCTGGAATCCCAAGCCCACCTGAAAGGGGTTGTGGTCGGTTGAGCTGTGGAGAGCCCGGTTATAACTGTGTTGTACATAGGGAAGGCTCTCATCCCATGTGCATGGATGCTTTGAGTTTTACATGCGAAAAATGTGTACGATCATCATGTTGACGACATCTGTTTGGCCATTAGTTTGGGGATGGAAAGCTGTGGACTTGGTGAGCTTGGTGTCCATAATTGACTAGAGGCTGGACCAAAATGTGCCGAGGAACCTGTTGTCCCATTCCAAGGTGATAGACTGTGGGATCCAAAAGTGCAACCATACTCATTCAAAGAAGAGTTTAGCAGTGGCTTATGCTGTGATATTCTTCTTGTAGGCCGCCATAATGGCCATCTCCCAGAATTTGTCGACGACCATGAAAACAAAGTCGTTTCCATGCATAGTAGAAGGAAGGCCCGACATGTAATGCATGGAGATGGATTCCCAAGGTCGACTAGGGGTAGGCAATGAAGTGTAGAGGCCTTTATTCTTGATGGTTGGTTTGGAAATAACACAAGCAGTGCAGGATCTGATGTACTTCCTGACATATTTTCGAAGGTTCAGCCAATACAAATAATTCTGTAGTATTGCCACTGTTTTCTCGACCCCAAAATTCCCAGCGACCCGACTGTAGTGCGCTTCCCAAATCATCTTGGCACACTCTCTTGAAGGAACACAAAGGTGTCCTAGGTGACATAGCAGTGCATCCTAAAGATGAAAATTCAGAACTTGTGTACCCTCAAAGAGTGTCTTGTATGTGTGGTAAAATTCTGAATCTCTCTTTTAGAGAAGTGGCCAATCAGAAGTCTCGTGCCCACAAGAGTTAAGAATGGTGGTTAGCGCCACGATCGGTGGTCAGTTGAGGCAGTCTGCAACATTATTGGTGTTTCCCTTCTTATACTTGATGTTCAAATGAAAATGTTGTAGATATGTGGACCAATTCTGATGGTGATCGTTCTACAACTTCCCTTGTGTTTGTATGAACTGCAGGGCTCGGTGGTCTGTGTGGATGACCGTTTCCCTCCCAAAAATTTAATGCTTCCATTGTCGGCAATCTTTCACAATGGAATACATTTCTTTGTCATAAGTGGGATACTTACGGATTGTGTCAGACAATGTATTACTGTGATATGCCACTGGATGCCCCTCTTGAGTACGAACTGCCCCAATGGCATAGTTAGAGGCATGTTGAAGTTTGCAACAATAAACAATGAAATTGACATCCGGAAACAACATTCAACACCCAGGCCTAGTGCATTAAGCACCTAGTTTCATTAAGCACCTACACTAGGGTGGGGCCCACAGGGTTATTTTTGGTGCATGTATATTTTTATTATCCCTTAATTAAGATGGACATTAAACTGTAATATATTCTCAATGTGGACTTGAATGAGTTAACTGAAAGTGATAAATTCAG
This sequence comes from Pinus albicaulis, assembly GCA_034641835.2. Lineage (NCBI taxonomy): Eukaryota > Viridiplantae > Streptophyta > Pinopsida > Pinales > Pinaceae > Pinus > Pinus albicaulis. The sequence goes on along the minus strand of CM076570.1, from coordinate 504,270,919 downwards.
TTAGTTAGTGGATTTTGAGTTAGAGTTTGGTTGGTGGGACATGCAGAGTAATTCTAGTTGTAACAGAGTTCGAAGTGCAGTGGTGCATTAGTTAATGCAAGTTGTAAATCAATTTAACTCAGTTAAGTGAGTTAAGGTCAGTTATGCTAGTTGTAACTACATATACACTAGTGAGATATCAATTGAATTAAATATTAATTAATTCACATGCAGTGATCTCACATGCAACTGATGTTTTACTATTATTAGCTGCATGCATGTCAGATCCAGTGGAGACCCAGTTTAGTTCTAGGTGAAAGGGAAGTTGACTATCAGTTGTAGGATTATTAGCTTGCACACATGCAACCAAACACCCATTGGAGTGCCCATGATACTTGCACAACCAAGGAAGGCAATAATACCCATCTTTCAGGGATCTTTACCATCAGGGATTGCGCAAGCAAGGCAGGTTGTATGGAGGCTGAGAATTGGCTATGTGTTGGTGAGTTTTGCATATGATAATGTGAGACATTTAGCTGAGTATGGGAGGGCTCTTGTGATAAGATTTTTGTATGTAACTGTTTCATGTTCCATGCTTAATATAAAATAGAAGATAGTGGGGTTTTTAGCTGTAATCTTTCCCTAGGAAATTATTTGTGTTGTGTGTGATTGATCTTTCTTCATGTTCATGTGATTAGCGGTTGTGTTTTTAATTCCGCAAAAGATTTGTAGAAGCGATTCAGTATTTAAATTTAGTACATTGTTAGATCGGGTGAATCCAAGATATACATAATTGTTGTAGAATTTATACATGGTATCAGAGCACTGGAAATTGCAGAAGTGAAGCAGGAGTTGAGTTTGTGACTGGATAGAATTCAAATTTGTAGAAAGACTTTCTTGGTGCTATAGTTGATTCAAGATCTAAATGGATTTCAATGGCTTGAGGTTAGAGTATGCACTCGAGGGTAGCTCAAAATACATTTCTTGGAAGGATAGGATGGAGGCAGTACTCGAAGACAATGGCTTGAAGGAATTCATTGACAAAGATGTTCCTAAGCCAGATGCTGCAGATGATGTAAATCTTGATGCATGGAAAAATAAAGTGGCAAGGGTGAGGAGGATCCTGTTGGAGGGAGTACAAGACCACATTGTCTCAAGCCTCCATGGGAAAGCCACACCATATGCAATGTGGAAGGATTTTATGGATCTATTCCAAAGCAGTAGTGACCATAGGAATTGGCGCTCAAAGATAAACTCAGGAATATCAAGATGGAAAAGAATGACACTGTTCCAATATACTTAACAAAGTTTGTCCAATGTCGGGATAAAATTGGGAGTGTAGGAATAACTGTTGCTGCTGATGATTTTGTGAGCCTAGATCTCCTAGAACTTCCCAAGAGTTGGCATAGTTATCAATAATCTGCCAATGGAAGGGAAACACTTCCATATTGGGAATGACTAGAGTTGAATTTGGTGCAGGAGGAGTTTAGACGGAATACCAGAGATGGATATTCATTTAATAATGAAGATGAAAAAGATTGTGCTTTGGATGCCAAGGTGAAGAAGGGGAAGGGGAAGAAATTCCATTCCAAATCTAAGGCCAGCGAAGATGGCAAGGAGCACAACCTGTCCAAGGTGAAGTGTTTTCACTGTCACGAACATGGGCATTTTGCCACAAATTGTCCACAAAAGAAGAAGAACAAGAAGGCTGCTGGATTTGCAGTTGGTGAGGCCCTTGCCTCACAATTTGAGCTTAAATTCTCATTGATTGCATGCATGGTGTCAAGTGCATTGGGATCAGGGTGGTACTTGGATAATGGTGCTTCCTTTGACATGAAGGGATACAAGGAAATTTTCAGTGACTTGGAGGAGAAGGATCTCCAGATGCATATTGAAATGGGTGACGATGGATGGTACAGTGCTACCGGGATTGGTGCCATTACCTTTTAGAGGGTGTCAGGTAAAATATTTCAATTAAAAGATGTAATGCATGTACCAGGTTTGAAGAAAAATTTAGTCTTAGTTTCAATGTTAGAGGATAGAGGCTACGATGTTGTTTTCAGTGAAGGAATAGTTTTCCTGTGACACAAAGCAATAGGGAAAGCCAAGAAGATTGGGCTTCGAGTTAAGAATATATATAGACTTGATGTAGATGCGATTTCGACAGAGCTCCCAACCATTGGGAAGTGTGAGAAAGCCATGCAATTGACCCTTGAGAGGAAGCTGGATTTGCATGCAGGTAAGAATGAACCTCAAGATGTGGAGCAACAACATGCAGAGGATCATGGAGTGGGAGAAACTAGTCATGTAGAGAAATTTCGAGCCAGATGGGAAGAGGGAGTGCATGCAGCTATACCACCAGGTGAGAGGTGGGGCGACAAGCATGATTAATCGCAAGAAGAAATTTGGGCAAGATCCTAAAATTTGTGGGTCTCATGGATCGAACCTGGCTACGAGGAGCCCAAAGAGAAGCAGTAGCAGAATTAGTGAGATCAATGTAGTCAGATGTCAGGAGGACATGAAATCAAAGTGATAGTGTCAGATACTGGAGCGCAGCTCAGAGTTGGCAGCAAGTGTAGAGTGCATGGATGCAAATGTCAACAACATAGAGAATCTAGTAGACATGTGCAGTAGGTACCAGCAGTTAAAACACTTTGATGATAGATGAATTATACTGATTCAGTTGTTTGGAGGCTATTCAGTTTTGGAAGTGTTGCATTCAAAGTTTTCATGTGTGAGAAACACTGGAGAAATGTTGCATGCAAAGGTTGCATGTGCGAGAAACACTGGAGAAATGTTGCATACAATGGTTGCATGTCACATGAAAGGACATTCCTTTCTTGTTGAGAGGGAGTGTTGAAGTTTGCAATGAGAAACAGTGAAAATGGCATCTAGAAACAACATTCAACACCCACGTCTAGTGAATTAAGCACCTGGTTGCATTAAGCACCTACACTAGGGTGGGGCCCACATGGTTATTTTTGGTGCATGTCTATTTCTATCATCCCTTAATTAAGATGGACATTAAATTGTAATCTATTCTCAATGTGGACTTGAATGAGTTAATTGAAAGTGATAAATTCAGTTAGCTAGTGGATTTCAAGTTAGAGGATGGTTGGTGGGACATGCAGAGTAATTCTAGTTGTAATAGAGTTCGAAGTGCAGTGGTGCATTAGTTAATGCAAGTTGTAAATCAGTTTAACTCAATTAAGTGAGTTAATGCCAGTTGTGCTAGTTGTAACCGCATATACACTAGTGAGAGATCAAGTGAATTAAATATTAATTAATTCACATGCAGTGATCTCACATGAACTAATGTTTTACTATTATTAGTTGCATGCATGTCAGATCCAATGGAGACCCAGTTGAGTTCTAGGTGAAGGGGAAGTTGACTATCAGTTGTAGGATTATTGGCTTGCACACATGCAACCAAACACCCATTGGAGTTCCCATGATACTTGCATAGTCAAGGCAGGCAAGAATACCCATCTTTCAGTGATCTTTACCATCAGGGATTGTGCAAGAAAGGCAGGTTGTCTGGAGGCTGAGAAATTGCTATGTGTTGGTCAGTTTTGCATATGACAGTGTGAGACAATTAGCTGAGTGTGGGAGGGCTCTTGTGAGAATATTTTTGTATGTAATTGTTTCATGTTCCATGCTTAATATACAATAGAATATAGTGGGGTTTATAGCTGTAAGATTTCCCCGTGAAATTATCTGTGTTGTGTGTGATTGATCTTTCTTCATGTTCATGTGATTAGCGATTGTGTTTTTAATTCTGAAAAATATTTGTAGAAGAGATTCAGTATTCAACTTTAGTACATTGTTAGATCGGGTGAATCCAAGATATACATGCTTGTTGTATAATTTATACAAGGCATCTGTCTCGATCTCAAATGGTTGGTGCAAGTCTGGTAATGTGAGCACTGGGGCAGAGAAGAGGCGATGTTTCAATTCTACGAATGCCTTTTGTTGAGATTATGACCAAAATAATTTTTCTTTTGCTCCTCCCTTGATGACTTGATTCAAGGGCCAAGTGATATGAGAGAATCCTAACATGAACCTGCAGTAGAAATTAGCAAGACCCAAAAATATGTGAAGCTCTGTTAGAGTGGTTGGGGCTGGCCAATCCCGAATGACTTGGATCTTGGTTGGATCCACATGGACCCCCCACTCATCAATAATGTATCCTGGATACTGAACCTCGGTCATGCCAAAAATTCACTTCTCCAAATTGGCACACAACTTGTGTTGCCGCAGTGTTTGGAGGACTTGTCGGATGTGGTGGAGGTGTCCTCCCAAGTCTGGCTGAAGATCAGGATGTTATCCAAGTACACTACTACAAATGATTGGTGAATGGCCGCATGATGTCATCCATCAGCCTCATGAAGGTTGTGGGAGAATTTGTCAACCCTAAAGGCATGACCAACCATTTGAAAAGGCCATCCTTGGCTTTGAAGGAAATCTTCCACACATAGGAGGGTTCGATTGGTACCTGGTGATACCTAGACTTCAAGTCGATCTTTCTGAAATATTTCGGCCCTTTGAGTTGGTCTAGAAGGTCATCAATCTATGGGATCAGGTACATATTCTAGAGAGTGATCTTTTTCAACACCCGATAATCAATACAGAGTCTCCAAGTCTCATCCTTCTTCTGCACCAACACAATCAGGCTCCCACGGGGCGATGAACTTAGCCAGATGTGATCTTTCGACATCAACTCCTGAATCTGCCTCTTGATTTGATTTTTCTCCAAAAAAGAGTGCTGATAGATCGGTCCATTGGGCAACAACGCACCTGGGGTGCTTGACCTGACAGTGCAGAGGCACCCCTGCGGGTGAGGTGAAAATGTCCCCGCACTCCTCCACGACCTTGTTCATTTATTGTTGTCATGCGTAGGAGCCCTGTCTGGAGGTCGTGGCCACATTATTCTTCTTTCCCTGAGGACGGATCATCAGGAAAACAAATTTTGTGGTTTTGGAAATGAGTTTATTGCATTGTTTTGCAGTAACCAGAGATGTAGCGGTAGGCGGTGGTACCTCTAGTATCCTATAAAACTTATTTCCCAAAGCAACAATAACAGCATGAGGTCGGGACTCATACACAACATGTCACTTCCACAAGTATGGTTGACCTAAAAATACATCACAAACATCAAGAGGAGCAATGTCACATTATACCTCATCCATGAAGAGATTGATGCTGTAGGGAAGGTGACACTACTGGCTGACGCAAAGATCCTGTCCTTGGTGAAGCCACCCGATGGTGTACGACTGTGGGTGTGTTGTGGTTGGCAAGCCCAACTGCTTCATGACCTCTGCTGAAATGAGGTTCTTTTGGCTCCCACTGTCAACAATGAACTGTAGCGGGGAACACTTTACCCACATCTGGGAGTGGAAGAAACGCTCCTCCTCCTTTGGATCTTCTAGTTCCTCGTTCTAGATCTTCGTGGTGGCAATGGTGGTGTTTGGCTCCGCATCGATAATCTGCTTCCCTATGTCATTCCCCTTGTCGTGTTCTGAATCAGAGTCGGAGCATGCATCTGATTCAAAAGCCTTCATCTCGGCCACCAGTGACTGCTTGGCCCGACACTCACTTGTGTTGTGAGTGGAGATCTTATGGAACTCACACCACTTTCCCGTGTCCTTCTTTGGATTTGCGATGTTGTTCTTTGCTTGCGGCTTTGGTAGGTTGTCTTGGGCCGCCATGCCTTGGCTTTGTCCTTTGTTCTGCAGTTTGGGGGCACCTTTCCCTTGCTTTTGATTCGCAGATCCAAAGTCTCGCTTCTTCTGTTTGAATTTCTGCTCAATCTTGGCAGCATATCGGTATGCCGTACCAAGAGAGGAGAAGTCGAGGAACTCCATTTCCTCCTGAATGTATCTATGCAAAAAACTGCGGTATTTCATCACCAAATTTTTCTCAAAATATTTGATACCCAACTTTGTACACATGGTATGGAACAAATTCACGAGCTCATGCACATCTTGATCCTTTTGCTACTGTAGCGTAGTCCATCATATGTTCTTGTCCTCATATCTCCCCATGGGGTAATATTGTTCCTTGATGGCATCTTGGAAATAATTGATCTAAAAATGAAACTATTTGTATCTGCTATTCAAAGTATTAATTTCCATGTAATTAAGTGTGCAAGGTGTTTGTCATGTCTTGCAAATTAAACAAAGTGTTTTTGGTAACTGTTTTTGAGTTTATGTGTGAGGGAATGTTAATTAAAATTACTGTTTAACATCTTGAATCAGAAATACACAGTAGAATAACTTCACCATAACAACATAGCAACATGATGAGGCAGTTCACCCCTCCTGGGCTACATCTACCGGGTCCAAGGCTCCCAATGGGCATGTACTTGATATATTATAATGCTCAAATTGGTTTTATAGTGAGAAAGAAGCCTAAACGGGCTGAAACAATTGTGAAAATGAATTCAAAAGACATAAATAAGCTAAGTATGGCTTTTATTTCACCTCAAATAGTGAAGTGTAGCCCAATGCAGCTCCATTTCCCTCATGGCCCTTATGGCTCTCCAAGATTCCCTGAAGAAAAAATGGCTTAAAGAAACCTCCGTTGGCTTTGCAACCTATCTCAATGGATCTAGAATGCTCAAAATACTCAAAATTGACTAAACTTTTGTCTAATTTGGTCAAATATGGTGAAAGTTATGATCCAAACAATATTTTGCCTAGTGGCACTAGAAATCCTCCACTAAATTTGGCTAACTCCAGTTAGCTCCACCAGAAAAGGTGGAATCTCTGAATTATTGAAACCACATGCTAAATAAGGCAGAGGCATTTGATTTTACTGTCAGTGGAGTGCGTTTTCATATGCATAAATGTCGGACGGTCAGTGAAGCTGGCGGTTAAGACCAAAGCCGCGCCCATGGTCATAGCCTTGCGGTCACTTGGCCAAGGGCTAGCACCCGAGGGCTTAAACCTTTATTACTGCCATTGGAAAGGGGCTTAGCCCTTGGTTATCGCCAGGTCACAGGGGTTTTAAAAACCTTAGCCCTGAGGGCTATCCTTTGTTTTTCCGCCGGTTGAACTACACCGCTATAACATGACCCATTTGCGTTCGGGTCGGGTCGTCCTTCGCCCAACTGACCTGAACGCGTTCACCAATCACCGACCCGTTCAATAGTGACTGAATACTCGTTCCACTGCTGCACGAGGCTGCTACGGGATGACCCATGAACGTTTGGGTCGGGTCATGCCCGACTGACCCGAATGCATTGAGCTCGGGTCGGTCTGCCCACAAACACAAATTTTCAAACAGTCTTGAACCTTTGGCCTGGGGCATGTGGCAGCCTCCAGGTAGGCCACGTGGCACCCTCTGATAGGCCACCATAAAACCATAAAAAATGAAATTTTTTGCCATAATTTTTTTTTTGAAGATGACAAAATTTATGAGTTCAATGGTCCTGTTTTGAAGGTTATTTGGCGTTTTAAAACTTCAATATCTTCCTCATACGACATCGGATTTGGGTCCTGTTCATGGCACAAAAATTGTAGTGACGAGGCCTATCCGGTTGTTCATTTTGCAACCAATTCTGAGAAGTTCCAATTTTGAGCATTTTTTTCGTCTTGGACATGATCACCTAATCACACCTCCCCATTGGGAATATTTTGGACCCCAAAAGCCTTCAATTACCTATTAAGAAGATGAGGGTACATATCCCTCACCTTTTCCACCTCAATCCACTTTGCATTACTCGGTTTGCTGCCTTTAAGACCAACCCAAACATAATCAACATTTCCCCTCCTCGAAGTGCATGTCCTTCTGTCAAGGATAGCATCCTCTTTCAACTCATCCAAAAATTCTGGTGAGAAATCCTCTATCGATGGCAACTGAATGTCACTTTCATAATAAACAATTAAAGGAGGTTCATACAAACGTAAATTTTCGACATTCACAACGGAATACATTTGCATATATGAAGGAAAATCTAGTTGAAAAGCATTATTTCCAACTTGTTTAAGGATCTTGAATGGACCATAACGAATAGGCTTCAGATTTTTACCTTCTCCTTGCATTCTTTCCTTACTAATATGAAGCCATACCTCATCTCCTTCTTGAAACTTATGATCAACTCTGTGTTTATCATGCCTCTCCTTGTACTTGCCTTGACTTTTTTCAAGCTGTTCTTGAAACTACTGATGTATGAGCTGAATTATTTCAATGAAAATGCGAGCTTTGTCAATGTCACTATGCCCATCAATGGTCACATCCTTCTCAAGAATTAAATCTAAAGGTGAGCTAGGAAAATACCCAAAGCAAGCTTCAAAAGGTGAAGTATTTGTAGAAGAGTGCTTGGCCCGGTTGTAAGCATGCTGAATGTAATGCAAGTGCTCATCCCAAAGCTTGGGATGCTTGCTGCAATAACCTCTCAAAAGATGTACAATGGTTTTTTTCACTACCTCTGTTTGTGGATGGAAAGCAGTACTCTTCTTCAACTTGGTGTCCATCATTTTCCATAGAT